>WSUI01000139.1:31391-54572 GCA_019633595.1 Tulasnella sp. UAMH 9824 | reverse complement strand
CGCGCCGTTCCCGCCAGCATTGACAATCGAACAACGCAACCGCGCAATCGAACAATCACAATCAACAACCGTGCAATTGCCATTATTTGTATCAAATAACACTCCATGTTTGCCCTCCTGAGGGGCTGGCTGACTTATCTTGATGCCTTGCCGTCGTGTTTGTGTGCATCCGACTAAGCGTCGGGGGGCGTAGAACCTCGAACCCCGGCTCCTCCATTCAGCTGACCCCTATTCCTCCAAACTATTCCATGGGGCATGGCTTACAAGGTTCACTTCTGAGGTCATTGCTATGTAGATTCTAAGCCCTGACCAACGGTTAACGCTAGAGCGACCACAATTTAGCGAAGGGAACCTGACCTTGCCTGAGTATAGAGAGGAGGTGAGTCGACAGACATTTATTGTTGCCCCATTAGTATGTCATCGTGTTTACAATATTGCGAATGTATTTCATAAACTAATTGATTTCTCTAAGATAGAAAGCAACACCCAGCCTGGTGACTGGGGGGCGCAATATATAGCCATTCTCAATCACCTGGGTAAGAATTACGCACGATTCCGATTTCACCAAAGAAGTGAATGCAGTGTAGAATGGAGGAAAAGGATAAATGCGTTCACAGAGCCGGCTGACGTGCAGAGGTGGAAGTTTTATGAATGTCCGGTCCTTTCCTTCCATGTTTGATCCTCCTACTAGTAAAGCCAAATGGCTCCCTACGGCTCCTTCAGACCTACATACAGCATTTATATCCTCGACAGAGCAATTTATAGTGTTACGTCCACGCATTCAGCGCGGGGTTCCCAGAACCCAATGCTCGGTGTTTTTTTTTTTTCTTCGCGGGTCATTTCTCGGTCTCACCTTTATATGCACAGCCCGGCTAAGATATTGTATATAACGGTCGTGAAGAGTCTTCTATGTCATAGATAGTTACTTTAACAGGTCGTGTTTCGTTAGAGGTACATCGTTATGGTCGTTAATAGGTATAATAAAGGAAGAGGTGAGATGAGAGATGAGGTCGTGATTCGTTAGAAGTACGTCTTTATGGTCGTTAACATAGGTAAATGAGGAAGAGGTGAAATGAGAGAGGTCAAAGAAGTGGCGAGGCGAGACGAGAAAGACTGTGAAGGTACTAATGATGTCCTATCGTTCGTGCAAATAATGTTAGACCTCGGAGAAGAAGTCTTCCTCGAAGGCGTCCCTCTTGGCCGGGGTCACGGAGGCTTGAACTTCATGGACGTCATCAGCGTTTCCTCGACGCAGCAGTTGGACCGCAACCAGCTCAAAGGAAGCATGGCGCGCCTTCTCGTTTTGGCGACTATACTTCTTGATGTGAAGCTCGAGAGCCACAAGGTCGCCAATGTTGAGGTCCTCTTCTAGTTTCGCATTCTCATCCTGCTTCCGCTTAAGACCGCGAGTAGCATCGTAGATTTCATCAAAGAGCTTGTACTACCAATGCCAAACTTATGTTAGTCATTTCGCTATACGTAAATCTAGGACACTGACCGTGCCTGTTCCAGGTTCTTTGACCTGGTTGGCCGAAGCTCGGATGCTGGGATAGTCCTTCGGCTCTGTGGTTATAACAGCATGCGAATCAGTTATTGCATCATCGTGATATACCTACCAGACAACTCACGTTCAACAGGCTGACTGTAACGAGCAATGAGCATCGCCGCAGCGTTCAAATCCTCCGAAAGTAAGGGGACTACGTTCATGGTGGCTGCCAGCTTGGTCGTCTCAAAATACAGGCGAGAGATACGGCCGACGAGGATGACAGTTACTGGCCGTCCACCCGATACGAGACGGTCCTTGTGTTCACCGGATCCATAACGAAACGTGGTTGGCATGCGGCGTATCGCAAAAGTTGTTCCGCTTTGAACGTCGAGGAGCTTCAGAATCAAGCTAGGCGCACGTAGACCATCCGTTAGTTAAACGAACACGGAGTGATTACTGATCCACCACTCACGCCCTTTTCCTCTCCGACATATCCCAGACTGATGCTATAGCTGGGTCTAGCGGAGCAACTGAGGTCTTGTTCCCTGGCGTTCGTGGTGTTTTCGGGGTCGTGCGCTGCGCCTCGTCGCCACTGAATTCTCCCGCGTCGTCGCCATCGTCGGATCCTACAAGTTTCCCGAGGCTGCGAACTGAGGTAGGGGTTTGAGCAGTCGAAGAACCGGCAATTAAACGAGCTGGGGTAGTGGGTTGACCGGACGCGCGGGCCTTCGCTGGTGTAGCTGGAGCCGGCTTGACGGAGGCCGTGTCATCGGCGGACACTACGTTGTCATCTGACGTCGAAGGTTTCGTAGCGTCGGAGTTGTTGCTTGGGAGGGCTGTCGTGGCTGGTTCCTGAGGAGAGTCGTTGCTGATAAACAAGATTCGAGAGCGTCAGTTTCAAGATCATTGAGCAGGGGCATGATCCTTGCCGTTCGGGAGCGTTCGCATCGGTTGATTCCGCTGGCGCTACCGTTGAATCCAATTTGCTAGCCATTCCGTTAGCGTCATGAGAACCAACCGGAAGTGAAGTGAAATAACACCGCTTACACTTTCTTGCTGGGGGGTTTCGACGGAACCTCCGTTATCAAACTCTCTACCTCTTCCGCGTCATCGACTTGAGCTATATCGCGTTTCCTGCTGGAACCACCGCGACCCATCGGTTGGGAAATAACCAAAAAAAAGTCTAGGAGGATGACGTTGGTGGAATAAATTGGTAGAAACAAGATGAGAGCGGAGGTGAAGTTGGATACAAGAGACGGGAGCGGAGGCAGATGTCTTGTTGATTCACCGAGCCTTGTTGATATCTGTATAAAAATAGGAGACCTTTCAAATAAACCTACGGATGTTTTCAAATCTCCAAACCTCGTTTAGCCAACCAACATCTATTTGTGGGCCGCCGGCATCAAAAGCAACGTTCGCCTGGCCACCGGCTAATCCAACTTTGATTCCGACCCAACTTCGAGCAAACAATCGACTCGAACCGTAGACTGAATCATTTCTTCTTTTTTCCAAACGTTCTTTGCCCCTTCAATAAATGACCTCTCCACGGGCGTCGATACTTTCCGCTCCCTCACAGACGTTCTCTCCAACTCCCTCTCCACTTCGACAGCTCTCTTTCGTATCCTTCGCCGAGACTCACCCTTTTGAACCACATGTCCTTCCTTCAACGTTTGTTTTGTCTTCCCCATAAATTACCTCCCAGCTAAGACCTTCGTTTATCTTTCAGATCATCACCCCGACATCGGCCCTCGTCCGATTTTTACCGTCCAAGGCTATCCTCCGATTCCCAACGTCCCGCCAGTCGACAGTATGGCCCCCTGGCAGCTTATCCCTCTGGGATTCCAGCCGCTCGTCACCAACTTCCTCGGCCTCCATCGTCTCCAATCCCCAAGCGATAGGCAACGTCCTTTTCTTGTCACTAGGGTCCCCCACCATCCACCCCGTTCCAGCGAGTTGGTCTTTCGGATCCAGGGCAAAGTCGTCGCTGTCGAGTTGGGACCACTTGGAAATTGGTCAAGGTCAGCTTTCTTCATTTTGGAAACAGCGTCGTTGATACTCACCTGCGTTGTGACATAGACGTACGGATGCTGCATCTTGCGCCAAAGCCGTTAAAAGCGTTACGCTTGGCTGCCAAGATCCGAACGTTCAAGCCTGGCTCGACACGTTGACCGCGTTCAATGACCTCCGCCAAGGCATCCGCCATCTCGTTTGTCAGACTCCGCAAGTTGCATCCAACGCGGCTATAAGGCACCTTCCAGCAGCCGAGGATACGGTTTTGAAGTTCGAGCATCGGGTCTTTCAAAGGGTGAGTACCGTATTGCACAGTTGGCGGACCTTCCTCATTTGCTCTCTTCAGCGTGGCGTATTTCGTTCGGTCCCCGACATTTTCGACGCAAATCATCTTCTTCAAGAAGTCGCCCCTCAATGGACGATCACCGAGCCTCTTCCCGTATTTCGGACCACCCTCGAAGCTCCTGGTCTTGCAGCTCTCGACCCAACGTTGATCCAAGTCGGCGATTTCGTCGACGTTTCCGCCACCATCTCCGTTACGCTCAACCAGCGCCGACAATTCTACGTCTCCAACTCCTTGTTGCGTGTCATTCAGCTGACTGAGGCCCCGACTTTCACCGAGGATGGGGAGGACGAGGTCACGGCGGATGGGGAGGACGAGGGTGCGGGCCCTGTTCTGGACTTTGTTCCGCCTGCCGCGATTTCCGATGATACGGTGATGGCGCCAGTTGTGCCTTCGGCTTAACATCATTCGTTTCTTTACGTTTGTGTGATGTATTAGCGCAGTTATTTCATAGATTATGACGTCCTAGGGACACTCACATCGAGCCATGATGATGCCACCGTTCACTTCTTGAGTCGAGTCTTGGGGTCTCCCGTGGTCCTTTTTGCCACGTACTTCCCTTGACCTTCTTTCCGTGAACCTTTCTCAAGACCTTTCCACGAGCAATGTTACTTGCTTCGATGGAAAGGCGTGAGGATAGCGTTCTTGAAAAGGGGGGTCGCGATGCGGACATTTTCGGGTAAACTAGTGGTGACAGGTGTTTACGACCGCTGCATCGTCCTAATTTGTTTTTTGACCGGAAGTCGGTACATATCCCAAAGTGATCAAAACTGTTTTCAGGCACGGGCGCACCATACGCAGCGGTCCAGTTCGAGTTTGTCTTGTCCGATGTATCACGAGGGAGTTGCGTCCAAGCGTCGATGGCATGGCGGGTGAATATCGGTATGGCGAATTGCGAGCGCCGGAGTCAAGGGTGAAACGGGGGAGAATATCCAGTTCTTGAGACCGCGCGTATAGGCCGCTAGTCCTGGTTTTAGAGTCGAGGGATGCAGGGGGATGGTGGAGGCAAAAAACTACGCGACGCTTTCGAACACGGGATCACGTGGGCAAACAAAACCGCCCGTCGCTTTTGATCATCACATGAGCAAACCTCACTGGGACGAGAAATGGAAGCACGCAATGTCAGTTCCAGGCATACATCATCCATTAAACATTACGAGAAGAAAAACAGAAATAGATCACAGTCAGTCAAAAAAAAGGCTCAACTACTTCTTAGGTGGGAAATAGTGGACGATCGTGTTCTCCCTTCGTGGAAGAGCAATCGGTCGGAGCATCCGCTTCTTCAGTGTATGAAGAAGGGGAGTGCAGATAACTCCCGGCTTTCGCAAGTATAGTGTAAATCCGACCGTACAGAACTCGAAACGCTGGGCAACCCCACACGAAACCCACCGCTTCTCTCCATGATGAAACCAGTCTATCTCGTTGCCTGGTATCCAGTTCATCTGCGCCAATAAACCCCTGTCATCCGCCAAGGACCAAGCTCGTCCACGAGCAATCACTCGAATGTAGATTGCGGGAGCCGTGTCCTCCTGTAAACGGACCATACATTAGTTGGAGGCTCGTGCCGTGTGGGACTCGCAGCTATTTACCGTACTCCAAATGCAAATAAAAACGGTGACTCCTTCAGCAATAAGGCGGTGCTCTGCTTGCTCCCGAAGCGAGTCTTGGATCTCCCGCCAATCACCAGCAATCATGTTCGACCATGCAGAGCCTGCAGCGCATTCAAGGTTTCCGTTAAGAGGAGAAACGATTCGGATGGCCGAGCGTTGGAAACGAAAAACGGAGTGGTCCGGAGTAAAATATGTTTCATTGTTTGGACGAATGCGATGTTTTGGGTTGGGGCATGGGGACATGTAAAGAAGCTGGTATCCCGAGTTAACGCAGCAGTAGTCGCAGAAATTCCAGAGGCACATCTTCCCGGCATGGTGGGTGCAATCTCCTTTTGAGGGCTGAGGAAGTGAAGCGATGCAAGGCGAGAATGTTTCGGCCATTGTAAAGGGGGTTGAGCATGAAGTTCGAACAAGCGGGTACATGGGGATCGACTCACGATATTATTCGGGCCATTGCAACTCCACCTGCCGTTCAGTTGGCCTTCGATATTTTCTTTGAACTGGTCCAACACTCGCCACCTGAATTCTCCCCAACCGTCTGAGATGAAAGTTGTTGTTCAGCCTGAGCCTTTGGCAAGCCGTGACTTTCGCGCTGCCTCCTGTAACTCAAACCGGCGTTCGCTTTGAGCATCCAACCGTTCTAGCCGGATCATCTCAGAGATGACGCCAGGAGATTGCCGACGTTGAATTTTCGTGAGCTCAAACGACCGTAGAACCAGTACATTAGTGAGACCAACGGCTCGTGAAACCATGACGTAGGCTGATTCAAGTGAGGCAGCGCTTGCAATGTCAAGCACCACATGTTTCAGAGTTCGAGCTTGACTCTTGTAATCAGTGAACGAATACGCCGGCAGAAGTGGTAACTGAGTACGATTGACAGTAATGGTACGCTGATTACTGAGAGGGAGCTTCATCGAAACAGCATCAGGGAAAACCGGTACCACGCCAGGCTCCAAACCTGGGAGGTTAACGATTGCGCCCTCAACGTGAACAAACACCGCCAGGGCCACTCGCTCACCACTGCTATCTTCATCATAAATAATACGCTTGATCACACCCTCGGCACCATTTACCACCCCAACAGAAGTCAATATGTTGTGAAGAATCATGACTCGCATTCCAACTGCAAGTGGCAACCGTCCAAGGCGATCATGGGTTTTGGTACTCGATGGATAGTCAAGTAACACGTCCCGCAGAGCAACATCAACAATTTTGCTGTTCATTTTATCGATCGACAAGTACGTATGAAGCTCCTTCCCTTCACGTGAGGCGTAACTCTTTGCGGCCTCAAGGTTCCATCGGTCTCGCATCACCTTGTCAGCGGTAATCAGGGGAGCATCGATCCAATCGTCCTTTTCAAATTTAGCTGTTGCTATATCCCGTTCAAGGAAAGCAGCTCGATCCACCTGTGTTCCCTTCCCTTTGGCCACGCGCTCAATAATATCAACATAGTCTTTATCCAACGCCGCACGGTGGTTATCCGTCAACAGTACCACTTCTTCAATATTTGCCCACAAGTTTTGACCGTGAGTGGCTTTTTGACCTCGCAAGGAGCTTGCGTCGACTGCTTCTTGTTGTTGGATGTTATCAATAGGAGTGGAATCGGATTGTAGCCGTACTGCTCTCCATAGTGGTCGGTCACCAACAGGAGGCAACTGACGCGGGTCTCCAAAAAAGGTCATGTTAATCCCCCCAAATGGACGATTGTTCGCTTTTACTAAACCAAGTCTTGTACTCATCAGAGAGAAGAACTCAGCACCAACCATAGAGAATTCGTCCACTACGATATCAGTCACTCGTGCAAGGCGAATCTGAGCCTTCTCTAAAGCCTTTGCACCCCACCTTGACTTATTCCCAACAAGACCTAGAAGCGAGTGGAGGGTCGTACCCTTTATTGCGTAAGCTGCGATACCAGTAGGTGCAGATTTCCTCAACGATTCAGAGCAGTTGAGTTTCTCAAATAGTGCTGTCATCGCAGCGATTACTCTGCTCTTCCCTGTGCCACCTGGTCCAGCCACAATCATCATGAGCTGTTCTGTGCTCTGGCTAATCTTATGGTAGGCAATGACTTTCAGTGCCCGAGCTTGTTTCGAGTTCAATTTAAACTCATCAACGATCCCGTCAATGATAGAATCAACATCTCCCGATAGCAAGGGGTTCTCGTCATGGATCAGCGCACTCTGTGGCTGGAGAGTCTCTATAGTCTGCTCAGCAACTAGACTTGACGCTACGTTGTTCTCAAAGTCACCGTTCTCGTCTTCCTCATCAGTCGTTGTTTCCAGAGCATCCTTGTAATCTGTCATCATCTTCTTCCAAGTAGCCATGTCATCACTCCAGGAGGATTCCGCTTGTGCAGCATCATCAATAACAATAGCATCCTTGCTTTGTCTAATCTGGTTTAAGCCCATCTTCGATGCATGCTTAACCGTGTCTTCTGCGCAAACAACGCGGCGTTCCACACGTGAATGTGTCCTACCTACAGCATCTTTCTGAGAGGGTGGCTCCAACAGTTCAGGTGCATATTCTCTAATTACATTCAAAACCTCTGACTCTTCATCATCGACATGATCGTCTCCAACCACTCTGCCATCGCTCGTTGACTGTACAAGTCGCTCATCAATCAGGCCGTGTGTAGTGACACCGTTTCGCCGCAACTCATTATATTCATCCTTTGCATCCCTGCATTCATGAAGGTGATTCATATTCGCAATTACCTGCAGGCTCTCCTCGCTAAAAGTGGATCGTTCAAAGGCTTTTGACCAGGGTTCTCCTGGGTGACGTAAATCGGCCAAGGACCTCCATGGCTTAAATAGGAGAAGCATGTCACTACAGTATCTCTCATAATTTGAACTTTTAGAGCCAAGGGTTGGGCCGATTAGCACAGGTACTACGCACGATCGACGAAGACGTATTAGGTGAGAGTCAAAATGTGGATGGTCTTTTCGAAAACGAACGCGAGGCATTGGCTTTGCACCCCTGCCATCTTTCTTTGCCTCCAAGCGGCAATCCTCACTTTTCGATGTGATGCGTTCTGTTGTAGCCACATACCAGTACAATGGTAAGTCATTCAACGGGTCTCCACGAAACAAGTAGTCCTTAAGCTGACTATGGGGAAGGGAAAGCTTTCCTTCACGGCTCAAATCTATCACAACTTCGTCTTCGTCAACCTCATCGGAATTGGATGGGTGACTGGGGACCTCCTGGCTACCAGTACGATCAACATCATCAACAGAGTTGCTTGTCAGTTGAAGGTCAAGCGCAACTTCGTCAGCAGTGGGCACCACAGCGTCCGACTCCTGTTTTGCTTCCTTGGCCAGCCAGCCACGAAAAGCTGCCCAATACAGGGTTTTAAATTCGTGTGACATGTAATGGTCCCCATCGCCATCACCAAGGCCCAATAGGTACATGGCCACTTGCTGACCGGAAAGCTCCTGCTAACCAATTAAAGCGTTGCAGGCCTTTGACAGGAGCTGTTGGCCTTGACGAGCGGCAGAGGCGCATGCCTCAGGATGCCCAGATTCTTCTGCTTCTTGCGTCGCCTTCTTCACTCTTTGGAGGACCACTTGCAAAGCAGCGAACGCAACATGAGTTGGCAAAGCAGCCTTGGTGATATAATCAGTGATGTAGTAAATTAAAGCCTTAGCTGCTGCACCTGAGCCGATGAAACTAATGTCCATATTACTTTTCAACAGCATGATTATAACTTCATTGTAGGCGTTGATCCAGGGGTGACTCTGACGGCGTAGAATCCCACCAGTTTCGGGGTCCAACTCATTCTGGGGGCGTGTTGACCCATCCATGCGCATGCGGCAGTGCTCGTCATTTCTTTTTTCACCTTGACGTAAGTACTTCCAGCACGTTTCACGATGAAAGTGCCAATTACTTTCGATCACAACACGATATAGCTGACGATGAAACTCGGTGTCGAACTGCTTTTCAAGCTCAACAAACTCGGATGGTAGGGGGCAATCACAGGGCATATCATCTCCAATGACGGCAGCGGAGCATGTACAGGGGATGTCAGGAGAGCATGGAGGTTTTGGGCAATGAATAGTACATGGATGGCGTTCGCCTGTAGGGCGCTTTTCATAGACAGCATCGTCCTTCGAAACCGGTAATTTGGAACCAGGGACATCAGTTTTTATTGTGTCATCAAGCCAAGCAAAGAGGGAATTTTGAAAACTTTCATCGCTCTGGAGTTTTGAGCGGAGCTCATCAGGGCCAAGCGATCCAGAGATCCAAATGAGCATATGACAGTGTAGAGAGCCACGACCCTGGGCTTCTATCGTTCCATAGTATCCAGAGACTTTCCCAAACAAACCTCCTAATGGGCTGTCCATGTCAATGACAACGTCTAAAAAGGCTCTCATAATCGCGTGGAAAAAGCGTGCTGCAGCAGCTGGATTCTTTGCAAGGAGCAGTTTGCGCTCAAAATTGGAAGGAAGATCTGGATAGTTCGAATCTAAGTCTACCTTAACCCCAGCAAAGTGGCAGAAAATCGGACTGTGGAGGTCCGCAGGATTGAGAGTTATAAACAGTGAGGGGGACCCCAACCAATGAATCAAACTACGAATTTCATTCCGCATCTTAACTTTTGTAGCAGGCGACCCTGGAACACTTGAAGCGATAACATTTACTTTGTCCAAGAGCTCAAACAAAGCCTTCTCTTCGTCCGTTTGAGGAGCCACATAGCCACGATTTGACTTAGAGCGCTCAATCACGGAGTCACAGGCGGAGGCTTCAACACTAGAGAGAAGCTCAGCGGCACGATCATAAGCACCTGACTTAACCTTGAAACGGGCGGCCTTCGAAGTTGCACGTCGTTGCAGAATGTTCATAGCGACAAAGGAGAAGGAGTTATCGGTCTGGGGCAAGGTGTTGTCAAGGTTGAGCAAATGCTTAATGTGGGCCTGCATGGTGACTGGAACACGCCTCTCCTTATTTTCAAAACCACCTAAACCAAAAGGAAATATATGGGGGAACATACAAGGGAAAAGAGAAGGATTATCGTATTCGCTCACTGGGGCTTGGCTATGAGGGACTGAAAATGCGCCACCGCCAGCCTTCCAATGTTTGATGGCAAGGGCCTTGTTTTCACGAATCGTCAGGCCATCTATGGATTGGGAAATCACACCGCTGACAGGAGTCGGGATTTTATCACCAGCAACAGGATCCTCATTCTCATTGGAATAGCCCGACGACTCAGCATCTCGAGCAGCCGAAGGCAGATGTGAGAGAAAGACACCATCAGGGACAGAGGGTTCATCGGTAGGCAGAAGAACATCGAGATTGGCACGACTCAGCATTACATCCTTGTACCCAGAATGGTTTGCCTTAAGCCACGTCAGCAAATCCCAGACGTGTTGGCGTTGAGCAAGAAGCGGGGTCATTTTTTGAATGTCTTCGGGACTGGGGTAGACGGAACCAACAAATAAAACACATATGGTCTCACCCAAGACTTCCCTAGGAGGTGGAAGGACCGACAACAAGGAAGAGCATTCATTCGCAAAGGTGATTGTATTGCCCTGCATATATCGTTGGGAAGGGGCACCGGATGGGGAAGAAGGGTCGAGTCTCGACGAATACTTATGAATCGTGCAGCGAACACGATACCTCGCAATGAGCGAAAGTTCAACAGGAGTGGCAGTGTCAAAGAGCTCACGAATATGTGGAGGGACACAATCGTGACCTAAGAAATTGTCATTGGCAAGCGCCAGAGGGGGCAATTGCAATTTAGAGAGGAAACCTGAACAAGATTTACAAATCACCAGCTTTTGAACTCCAGTGTCGTCAACAGTGAAACCACCAGGATTCAAAATCGCATGGTTGAACGTGTTGGAATCATAACCTGTTGGGAAAAAACTGGGGGGAAGTGACGGATTTTGGAGAACGGCTAGTTGCTCGGTGGATAACCACAAAAGCTCCGTCTGGGAAGCGAGGAGACGCTCTGAACAGACCGCGCAAACAACCATACGCATGTTTTGATTTGAAAACTTATCCAACCAGCCATCAATAATAGCATTCTTGATGTCTTTGGACACGGAAGGCGGGAACTGAGACGAGACCTTGCGGTCAATGAGGTCAGCGACGGCTTGCTTGACAGCATCATCGGAGGGAACTTCGGGAGCTTTAGGCGGCTGGGGACTGGAGTGTTCCACTACACAAGTACAATTTTCACATTCAGGTTTACACTCATGAGCACGGAGAAGACGAATCCATTCATCCTTTTTAAGTTTAGACCAACGATCTACATTATGGGCAATAAGCAAGGAACGCAGACTCTCTTTCACAAGAAGTTCGAGGGGCAGGTCACGGAGTTTGACGGTGCCAGAGGGATCGATTTTCACAGAGAGAGAGCCACGAGTCGAAGAAGCCTTTGGAGTGCTGGAGGCCTTGGGTTGAGACTTGGAATTGGGAACCGGATTGGACTTGCAGCGGTGGTTCTTAGCAGACTTGGAAGATGAAGCGGCACGGGAACGAACCGAGGCCGAAGAGGCGGGAGCGACAGGAGCGCCATGAGGGAGAGCGGAAGCGCCAATAAGAAAACCGCCAGATGACATAGTGGAAGCAGAGTCCACAAGAGGGAAGGGGAGAGAAGCACCGTCGAGCGAAACTGAAAGGCAAAGGTCAGAGAGGCCCGTGGATGAAGGAAAGAAAAAACGGACCTTTCGGAAGAACGGGAAGTTGTAAGGAGTCGATATAAGCATCGAACTCCAAAGAAAGGTCAGATGAATCAAAGTCCGACGACACATCATCGCCGTCAGTCGAGGAAGAGAAGGGATTGGAATTATGGAGACCGACTACAAACAAAATTTATAAACGTAAAGCAGATGAGCAGAGGAAGGAAAAGGCGTACCGGGGGGAGAAACGACGATGGCAGAAGCAGGGATGCAAGGGGCAACGGAGGCGCGGGGAAAACTAGACGAGGAAGAGGCTAAAAAAGGGAAAGATTAGAAAAGCGAGAAAGAAAAAAACGAGAAGGGGTTGACCCTACCAGACATAACGCGCAGCAGGGCAGAAAAAGGAAGAAGAAGATGGTAAAGGGGGTAGGAAGGAAGAGGAGAGGGAAGGAAACGAGAGGAGCAGCGGAAGGACAGGAGCAAGGGACCAAACCAACGGGCGAAAACCAAACGAAAAACAGGCGGGGAAGAAACGCAAAACACGAACACAACAACAAAAAAGAAGAAAGCAAAGAGAGAAATACGAGTAAGGACATAGAAACGAAAATAATAATAAAAAGACAGAGACGTCAAGGAAGAGAAGAAAAGACTAAAGGTGAAACGGAGCCAGGGAGCAAAGGGCCGGAAACGGAACAGGAAGCGGAATTCAAAACGAGACCAAAAAGCCGAGGAAGCCGATGGGCGCTTAAAGACACCGTAATTCCTGCTGGTAAGACCCATCACCCTACCATGACGGGTTCTGGGAATTTCTCTAAAACTGTGCTGCATGTCACTACCATGTCAATTGTATGAGTGTAGATTGTTCGATTGTTCGATTGCGCGGTTTATGACAGTTTTCTTCACGGAAAATTATTTGCATATCCCGGTCGGAGCGTAGAAGGCTCCGTCCGGTAGGTCCGGGGTTTAACACCGAGGCGTGAAATGCTTACTCCTTACTCCTTACTCCCATCCAGGGACATACTTGCTCTCTCCACCTCCACCCTTGTTTATGAACCCTCTTTCATGCTATGTAAATGAGCGGCTGATATTGAAAGAAGCGGTGCAAGTAGGTACATGCGCGGGTGCGGAGAGCGCCGATATTGTTTTGGTTGCCTCTCTTGACGGATGTTGATGTTGCGGACCTGCAGGTACCTGCCTCCAAGAGCCCTACCAAGACTGACCTACCTACCTCTGTCACCGCTGAGAGCCGAAGGCGACGGAGATTCGAGTCAAAGTCCGTTAGGCCGCTGACCAAGCTCGGCTGACGGACAGAAGGGGAGACCTGGTGCTAGGTTAGAGGAGGAGAAGACCTAAAGTTACTTCAGATAGAGTTTGAACAAATTATAAATAATTTAGCTGAGATGCCCGAGAAATCTAAAACGAGTCAATATAGCAGACAGTAGAGGCAATTCAGAGTGTCAGGCGAGCGGTCACAGGGTAACGCCGACCGCAGACCGCGTTGGCCGCGACGCCCGTCACGCCAGAAGCAGCCTGCGATTGGATTTCGGCCAGAGTAGTCGAAGGTCAAACGGTTGGGAGAAATAGTAACTGGCCTTCTGTTATACTCAGCTATAGGTATACCGGACTCTATTCAGCTTTAAAGCGGAGGCAACTGGCCTTAAGATCAGATATGCGGAATGCGAAGAGTCAATCACACAAGTCCTGTTAAACGTCAAAGCAAATCGCAGATTTAAATACAGGACGAGGGCATCTCGGGTGTTTCTCGGGTAGTTTTGTGAGCTATCTACTAGATGATCACGAGATACTCGGAAAGTGCCTTGCGGATGCCCGGCCCTTCTTTCCAGCCGAAATGCATACTAGAATCCTTAGACTGCTACCAAAAGCACGTATATTATACTATCCAGACACCCCCAACAGTCTCTCGAGCCTTATAAAGTGATTCAAGTATGTTGATGAACAGCGGGGAAAGCACCTGCTGGTACCTACTGGCAAACGCCCAAAGTGGCCCCAGATAACGGTTAAAACGCGCCTAAATCGCTCCTCAGACCTCTAAAACATAGCTAGGAGCGTTTAGGAATTGACTGGCATGCCTTAAGAAACGGCCCCAGCAAAAACCGGACCAATATCAGACAGAAGGAGGACACAGGTAGCTCTCGAATAATGCCTAAAACCTACTCAAAGACTGCTCAAAATGTGCTCAAACCACTCCCAAAGCAGAGGAAGCTACTGACCATGTTTTGGTGGGCCTGTAGTGTAAACTTGGGGTAACAGCCCAAGGGGTTACCCGGAGACATTTTGGACGCAAAGAGATGCCGGTGGTCCCTCACATAAACTTTCTGAGCACCTCCTAGTTGGTGAGCAAGAATGTCAAGAAAGGCGCGTGAGACATGCTTGAGCCGTGTTCATTCCCTTTTTTGACCTGCAGCTTCATTTTGAGATGTTGCGGGGCCCAGCCATGTGATTGACGTGCTTTTTCCTCCTCCAGATTGCAAGGTAATTGACTCTGCTTCAAAAATTAATAAAATATAATTGAAATCATATTATACCTACAGCGAAGCATAGTGGGGGTTCGAAGCTGATCGACCTCCGATTCAGGCCTCCTCATTGAAGCCTCCAGCATCGCTCCAACACGGCCTGCCCCAGCCATCGCTCTGTGATCGCGCGCCCACCACTAGTACCGATTCGCCTCTACGTGCCCATTGTATCGATCCATGGCAGCTCGCTTATCAATCTGAATTATTATTTTTTGTCTAATTATGTCTAAAGTAGCTCGTGTCCCGCTTGGCCTCTCACTCGGTCCCGGGTCGGTCGGCCGAGCTTGGCCAGCGGCCTAACTCGGATTTCCGTCTCAGGAGCAACAGGGTGGCTTAGCACCCGCGCACGTGATCTCCCCTTTCGGAGTAAGGCCTTGCACCTCAAGGGGTTCGGACCGAGGGCATGGCGGGACGTCTCGGTCACGGAAAACATTTTCCGTGAAGGAGACGGTTATAGATAAGTCATTGTTATATCCATGTCGAGGGTGCTGAAGATAACTTATTTGGGAGATGCTTATGTGATGCCGCTTTGGAGCGCAACACTAGGAAACGTCCTACGCAGGAGGGAACCATATTGCGAACACGATTCCGTATCAAAATGTGACGTACCCGTTGTGAGGGTCTTTGCCATCGACTCGAGGGAACAGGTAGAGATAGAGGTTCGAGGTTGGTTGAATCAGATGATTGGAGCACGACATTGGCGCGTTGGGGTTTGGAGAGTGAGAAACACCGCCCAACGAGGAATAAGTGGTGGTTCGGTAGTATGCCTGGTTCTGGGCCACGGAGGGAGTGAATTTCAGAAGAATGATGATGATGGGAGTTAAGGTGGTGACCAGGAAGGGCTGGACGATACAGATCGACTTCCTCTAGTTCCTTCCGAAGCAATCACCAAACAGATAAGCTACGCGGCGTTCAGGGAACGTAGTACTACGGAATAATTAGAGCGAGGACATGCCAGAGATATCAAATATGGAAAGGGTCCCGTCGGATATAATAACCAGAGTCTGATCATAGAGATGAATTGTCGGTTCTGTGTCACCCCAGTATTGAGAAGGAAGCCAGAATAAGCGAAAAGAGGATAATGTAACCCAATGGTCCTCAAAGCTTAGGAGTCGGTATGGAGCAGTCTTGGGTACTTGCAGGTCTGTAATATGATATTATCAACGATGATGAAACGCAGATGTGGCCGTAAATGGGCTGCAGCAGACATACCAGCGTGCGAAAAGGGAACAAAGGAGATGGTGGTATTACCACCTTTCTGTGGCTCGGCCAAAGAGGCCCCTGTCTGGGCATTCCACAATTGAATCGTGTGGTCAGAGACAGATGCCAGGACTCCCCCGTCTGGTGAGAACGCAACTGACGAAACCCAGTCAGAGTGGCCTGTAAGTGGCTCGCCCCAAGAAGTTCTTGTCTGAGCATCCCACAATCGAATTGTGCGGTCGAACGATCCAGATGCCAAAATCTTTCCATCCGGCGAAAATGCAACGGATGTAACCCAGTCACAGTGGCCTGCGAGCGGATCGCCCAAAGGTGTTCCTCTCTGAGCATCCCACAATCGAATAGTGTGGTCAGAAGATCCAGATGCCAGGACCCTTCCATTTAGCGAGAACGCAAGGGATGAAACCCTGTCCGAGTGACCTATGAGCGGCTCACCAAGGCGCCTTCTTTTGTGAGCATCCCATAATCGAATTGTGGTGTCTTCAGATCCGGATGCCAGGACCTTTCCATCCGGCGAGAATACCACAGATGTAACCCAATCATGGTGACCTCTGAGCGCGCCTCCTAAAGGCGCCCCAGTCTGAACATTCCACAATCGAATCGTGTGGTCAGAGGATACAGATGCCAGGATTCTCCCATCAGGCGAGAACGTAATAAACGTGACCGACCGGCCATGGTCTGAAGGTGGGGCACCCAAATGCGCCCGTTTCTGAGCATCCCACATTCGAATCACGTGGTGAGAGGATCCGGATGCGAAGATTCTTCCATCGGGAGAGAACGCATCAGATGTAACCGAACGGTGGGGTCCTGTGGCTGGTTCACCCAAAGGCGTCAAGTTCTGAGTATCCCACAGCCGAATTGTGTGGTCGGAGGAGACAGATGCCAGAGCCCTCCCGTCCGGCGAGAACGCAACGGATGTAACCCAGTCACGGTGACCAGTGAGTGGCTCACCCAAAGGGGACCCTGTCTGGCCATCCCACAATCGAATCGTGTGGTCCGAGCATCTAGATGCTAGAATCCGTCCATCTGGCGAGAACGCAACAGACAAAACCGAGTGACGGTGGCCTATGAGCGGTTCACCCAACGGCAGCCCTGTCTGAACATCCCACAATTGAATTGTGGAGTCCGAGGATACAGAGGCCAAAACCTTCCCGTATGGCGAGAAGGCAACAGATGTGATCCAGTCCCGGTGACTTCTGAGTGGCTCAGTCAGCGGCATCCCTGTCCGAGCATTCCACAATCGAACCGTGCGATCGAAAGATGCGGATGCCAGGGCACTCCCGTCTGGCGAGAACACGATAGATGTTACCAAGCCACGGTGACCGACGAGTGCTTTATGCAAAGGTGCTCCTGTCTGAGCATCCCACAGCCGAACCGTGTGGTCCGAGCATCTAGATGCTAGAATCCGTCCATCTGGCGAGAACGCAACGGACAAGACCGAGTGATGGTGGCCTATGAGCGGTTCACCTAACTGCGCCCCTGTCTGAACATCCCACAATCGAATCGTAGAGTTGGAGGATACAGATGCCAGGATCCTCCCATCTGGCGAGCATTCAACGAACAAAACCGAGTCAAGGTGACCTGTGCGTGGTTCACCGAAAGGCGTTCTTGCGCGAGCATCCCATAACCGTATCGTATGTTCGGAGCACCTCGATGTCAGGACACTTCCATTTGGCGAAAACGTCACGGATCTGACCGGATGACGGTGACCGGCGAGTGGCTCGCCCAAAGGCGTCCCGGTTTGAGAATTCCACAAGTGAATTGCGCCGTCTTCTGAACCAGATGCCAGAGTCATCCCTTCTGGCGAAAATGCGACCGTCCACACACAAGCACCAGCAGACCTTGTCCATAGGTTGGATGACCATATTGTCGGTTGAACACCCCGTATAGTATGAATCTTCGCCTGCCCTCCATACCACTCCCATAGCTTCGTCTTCTGAGGACAATGAGGAAGAGCCGAGACGTAGATGTGCAATGACCCAAACGAAATGGGCTCTGAGAAGGCAGCGATGAATCTCTGTGTATCACTCCACAAGGTGCTGAGCGACTTGGACTCAGATAGCTCAGAGGGTGAAAGCTAGAGCAGCTGGTCAGCCTGTGTTTCCACCTCACAATCACAACTGACTGGCACGCTTACCAAGAGCCACTGATGTACCCGCTTGGCCGCCACTATCGCCTCGTTGGTCGCTCCGACCATACTCATTACTTCCAGCCAACATAGAACCTTCTTCCTGCTGAAGAATTCGAAATCGAACCGTAGGGTGCTGGTAACATGGGTTCCTAGCACCGACCACCGCGCACCCTCGGTTAGATGAATGGACCAAGCTTGACAGCAGTAGCGAACGAGCGCCTCCTGGTCCACCATGTCCTGGACTTCCAGGTTCGATTTTGAGACGTCTGATAAATTGTACATATTCTCCTTTAGGCACCGTACCATCTGGCGAAGGCACAGGCCTGCTAGCCGCTTGTGGTGCTGACCATCGTCAATGTAATAGACTCGCTCCATGCATCGCTCATTGTTGATGAGGAGATCTCGGATGGAGTTGTGCATGAGACGTATCGGTTCACTGGATGAGGTGGGGATCAGCAGGAGGGAAGGGAGATCCACTAGAATGTCTTGACGTAGGGACTGCATGATATCTTCTTGGCTCGCGCCTTTGTAGATATTGTCGTTCGTGTCGGAACAAAGAGTGGCTAATACTTCGAAGGAAACCGGATACGGCGCTACGACCAGGATTCCAAGTATTTGGCGTAGAAGCTCTCGCCTCGACGAGTCTAGACCGAGGCTATCGAACGCTTTGGACAAGATTTGATGGTACAAGTCGTCGAGTCCATTCCACATTGAGGGTCGCTCCAGCAAATCCTGCAGCCGACTGGCCGGCGACCGGCTGCTAATGTACGTTATAGCAGTACGGGCCCATTGGAATAACCCTTGGGACATTTCTACCAGCCGTCCTATATCACTCTGGGAAGGCCAATTTTCTGAAAGACCATGATCGTCCCGTATGCGCTCGAACGCTTGTTTGAAGAATTGCGCTAGGTCGTTCATCACTTCGGGAGATGAGTCCAGGTTTTCCACATGCCACTTTCGAGGTTCAAGAGCTCGAAGAAGCGGTGCTTCTGGTCGGCATAATAGCAGGAATTTGGCATTCGTAGGAAGGGATGAGGAATGTCGATCGATGAGCTTGACGAAGTCCTCGGCGTCTTTGAGATTTTCGCATTCGTCGAGAGCATCAACGACTATGAGGATCACGTGGGAATGACACTTGAGTGTTGACAGCGGAGCGACCAAAAGGGTTTCGAACTGTACGCTGAGTCGTTGGTCTGCGATGTCCTCATTTTCCCGCACGCTCTGCAGAACCGCATGCTTGACTTCCGGAACCAGACTGCTTCCCAGTTGCCTTGCCAGAGCACAAACAACTCGTTCGTTTAACGCGCTCTGCCCTCGACGATAGTGGAAGATGGCGCAGGAGCCTCGGTATTGCCAGTTGTATGCCACCGTGGACGCGATTGTTGATTTGCCTCGACCCGCCATCCCGCGGATCCACAATACCCGGTCGGGAGTGGATGTATCTCTTATCCAGCTTTCAATCCGCTCCAACAATTGTACCCTCGTCCCTGGTAGGCAAACAACATCCTCGATCGCATTTCCTTGTGCCCCATATTTTCCGTCTCCCAGACAAGCAAGGAGACGACGTTGATCTTCCTGCGCTTGACTAGTTCCTGAACGGAAACTTCTCAGAAAAGCTTACAGTATAGACTGTACATTACTTACTTAGCTCGGTTATCAGGGCTTCGGTGTTAAGATTGACAAGGAGCTGGTCGAGATGAACCTTAGGCGATGGGGTGTAGAGCGCTGCGCCAGGTTGTAATACTGACCTGCATTGCTTCCCACGTTTTCAAAACCATTTCTTCCCACTGCTTCAGGCCTTCTTCATGATCGCAACAAGAGAGTGCCTTCGGGAAAAGACCGGAGGAATAAATTTCCCTGAACTGCCTTTGCACGGATTGAAGTTCTCTGCATGCTGTCTTAGCGCGCTTCTATTACTGCACACCAAGATAGGTAAACGTACTGCTTAATCTCGGCAATGCAAGCGGCTGGGTCTTCTACTTGCTGCCCGCTCAACCTTTCCTCCAATCGTTCGAGGAAGACGGCGAGCTTCCACGTATTGGACTCCAGAGAATTGGCCATGTCTTGGTTTCTGTCGACTGTCTGCGACGGCATAATCAGCGGTAAAGGCAGCGAAAGAATCGACACTGGCCCACTTTCACTATTTCCGTCAGCATAAATCCCACTTCCACGGCGGCTCTAATGTATCTCCCAAAGACCGGAATGGCCTTGGAGTTAACTTCCAATCTTTTAAATATTTTCAAGGCTGGGGGAAATGCTCCTCTGGCGACGGAATCGCGTATCTCTTCTGCACCAATAATGCCCGACATTGAGCCCTGCGCTGGGACAGGATCGGCAGTGGTTGAAGTTGAGGCTCCATCCTGGCGGGTCGCATCCCACGTCTAGAGTCGTGGTGTCGAAAACAAGCAATAGGGAGGAATGAGAGGGAACAGAGACTGACCTCAACGTCCATCATCGCCGAATCTTCGCTATTAACAGCAACGGCGTTCGAGGGAAGGCTGGGTCTTGATTGAGTCTGGGATCTTTCTTGGCAAATGTATGTCCATAGCTATATGGGGCCGGATGAACGTTTCAGTATCTGGCTTGACCTGGGGTTGAACATTCGTGAGGCCCAACCTCCCACAGAACCTCCCGCATTGTAGGCCGAGCTGGTGGACTTTTGTCCCAGCAACGACGCATCAGGCTCCAGAGGGGATCTGAATGAGGTAAATCTGGGTGATCTTTAGGCTCAGGTGGTTTGTTCTTTATTATGTGGAAAAGAATGTTTGGTTCCTGAAGTTTGTCAAAGGGAGGCTTGCCACTAAGAACCTATCCCAAAACCTCCGGTTCAGTTCGGTCATGCCATCTCCTAGCTAGCGTAAACTGACTGTTAAAACAAGCCCTCCGAATGCATAGACGTCAGAACTACAGGTTGGCTGCTCTCCAAGGAAAAGTTCGGGTGCTTTGTAGTTGAGAGTTCCCTTCACCGTCTCGCTCGTCGTAAACCCGCTCGGGATATCGAGACCGTGCAATACGCGACTCAGACCGAAGTCGGAGAGCGCGGCTTCGCCTAAATCGTTGATAAGCACGTTCTCTGGTTTGACATCCGCGTGGGATATGGGAGGGGTTCGCGAATGGAGATGTTCGAGACCGTAGGCTGCTTGATAGATCTGCGAGTAGCGCATGAAATCGACTGTGAAGAAGGACAAAAATTCAAGGAACGCACGAGTTGTAGCTTTGCCAATCGGGAGAGACTGGGATTCGCCTGTAAGTAGTCCATTAGGTTGCCGTGGCGGCACCAAGGGCTGATGAGCCGAGGGCGAGGTCGTGAGTGGTAGTCGAGCAGAGGATGAAGGTTCGGGTGTGTGATGCGGCTCCAGACAAATGCTTCTCTTGATATGCGCTACCGACGGTTGGAAATGAATGTGGGATCAAAGTCGATGAGAAACTCGAAGTCACTCACCATCTCCGCTTTCTTCAGTAGCTCGTCTTCCTTCGTTTGCTGGTTCCTTGGGATTAGGGCCCTGAGCTCTTTAACGGCCACCTCGACTCGTGTTCCTTGGGGGTTTGTCCAAAAGCCGTGATAGATGTCTGCGTAACCGCCGGTCATTCTGGGACCGCCGGAAACTTCTAGGACCCCAGCAGCCTCTTCTACCATGGACTGTCGAACGAGCGACTTGTTCTCCATAAGGACAATGGTTCGACTCAAGCAGTATTCTCGGTGCTGTTGGGAGACCTGGTCGTCAATGCTTATCGGGAACGATGTGGGAACGAGTCAGCGATGCCGAACGACCTCCACGTGCGGCGCCTATATTGGTTGGGTCGGTGAATCTTCCAACATTTGTCTAGATAGGCGGATTTCCTTTGCTTTCTACATCGCTATTTGGGTAGATGGGTGAGATGATGTCTCGTATGGATAAGGAACAAATATCTCAGATCGTTATCGCTCGGTCGCTACGGCCCAGCAGCCGCTCTGAGTGCAGTGCCGATGGTTCTGGCGTGATGCGAGTGTTGAGGAATCGCTAACAGAAATCGTCGGAAAACTTCTCAGAAAAATGCGCAAAGACCTTTAGGATCACGTCGAATAGAGGTTCCGCATGGTTTGAAGGGTACAACAAGAAAAGACGATCCGAAAAGTGTTGTACATCCCAACAGTTGATATAAATATCGACACCAGTCGCAAAGGCCTGATCACTGCTTGAACACCATCTTGCCTTGAGCCTTTCGGAGGGCCTTCTTACGTTCCTTTTCTTCGTACTGTAGATACAAACGAAGGGCGTGAGCCCCCTAGTTCCATACGAAAGAAGCGTCGTCACGTACCTTGCGTTGCTGTTCGGTGGTCATGCCGGCGAGCTTCTCTTCCTCAGCCTTACGCTTGGCAGCGCGCTTCGCGTCTTCAGCCTGTATGAAGAGCGATGGATCAGACGCCGCGGCATGGATATTGGTAATAGGAGCAGGAACTCACCGCTTCTTTTTCCTCCTCGGTGGGTTCCGCGAACTCCTTGGCGAGGGTAGCATCCAGTTCAGTTCGTGCCTTGACAAGTTTGCGGGCAATGTGCTGTGGCAAAGAGGGCTGTTAGCGAGGAAGTCATGGCTAGTTCGGAGGAAGCAACTACCTCATCCTTGAAGGTGGGCTTGGTGTCCAGCCAGTCGATCAAGTCGAATACAGCTTGGACCAGTGGGATGGTGACACCGGACTCGGACTTGGAAGGAAGGTTGAGGGAAAGAATAACATGTCGTTCCTTCTTAGAAGCCGGGATGGGGCCGGTGACGGGCCGCTTTTCGGGTTGGTCAGTGATCTAGAGGGGTATGAGTGTGAGGAGACGTAATGTCATCGGATGGCGCGTAACGCGAAAATACGCACGACGAAAGACCTGAAGTATCGGTTGATAGTAGGGTCCGAAAGCTTCGAGAGGAATTTGGTCCCAGCAGATGACTTGAGAACGAGTTCCGTGACGTCAACGTGCTCGGACATGAGGCACGCGTTGGCTGGTAACAAGGAGCTCTCGGTGGTTTTGGTGAAGTAAGTCTGAAAGTCCCATGTGGTTAGTCATCAGCCAGCGCCTTCGGCACAAATGAGGTACATACCAAGTCGAAGCGCTCCTTGCGGGTCTGCTTGATGTGGTACTTGGACACGACACCGAAAATGAAAGCTGGAGCAGACTCGGCTGAGAGCTTGAAATCCAAAGTCACGACGTCATCTCGAGAGTACTCCAAGTCGACCATGGACCATCCGAATTCGTAGGCGGC
>WSUI01000139.1:13090-24294 GCA_019633595.1 Tulasnella sp. UAMH 9824 | reverse complement strand
TTCAACACGCACGTTAGCATCATATGCCACGCAACTATACTACAACATTCCCCAGGGGCGCTCAATGCTACATTACTGAAAAGCGGACGAGGTGCGCAAGCAATCGTGTCACCGTTCTTTCAGTTCTTCCGGTCCCCACTTCAAGTCATCGTTCGCTCCCTCCGCTCCCGTGATCTGCATGGCATCTTTGGTTCTGAGCCTCTGTGCCCGCAACGTCGTCTCCAAACCTCCGGCACTCCGGTCTAGCGCGCTCATTCGGTAGTTAAGCCGCTTGCCGGTCATCAACAGTTCTTCAATATGGGATCGAGTTTGTCGGCTGGTGGTGCTGAGTTGTATTGAACGCTCATCGACTTGGTCATATGCAAGGGCGAGCTCGAGCTGCTTGCTCTTGAGGGCATCGTTCGTCCGTCGAGTCGCGTCGAGGAGAGTCTGCATGAGCAGGCGGGAATGGTTAGAGATAATCGTGGTAGAAATGGGATCTTCATGCGAACCTGAAGAAGCTGTGCTACCCTCTCCATGTCTTTTTCCTTTGCTTGCAGGTCAAAGTAGGCGGAGCAAAGGTCGACGTCGGCCTCCATGCGCTCCTGCGCGAGGACGTGGTGGCCTTGGTACTCTGAAAGATGACTGATGCTATGTCTCCTACATCCGGCGCACCTCTTAGTCTTGCTGTCAATAGCAGCGGATCTAAGAGCTCCACCAACCTTTCCAAGTCTCCGGGACGTCGTTTCTTTGGTGGTTTCCTTACCCACCAATCTACCTCTGGAATCTTGAAGGACGCGCTTTCCTCGCCACCACCGTAAATGTGACTAAGGTCTTCTTCAAGAAACCATTGATCTTCTACGTCGAGATCGTCTTCGTAGTCGCCGGTCAAGTTGCGTCGACGGCGGAATCGACGGTCCGGCCATTGCTCGTCGAATGCACCTGCGAAGGTCGCAGGGCGTTCTGTGCCAGTTATGATTTGGCCACGAGGGAATGAATCCACTAATTTGCTTGACGGTGGAGCGGTAGTGGGTGCTAACAACGGAGAAGGGGCGATCGAAGCTATGGTCCAACCATCAGTGACACGGCATGAGTGGATTGTACGAATTGGCCTTACATGGTTGCGAGAGTGGATCTTGCAGAGGCTGGCTCAAGTCCAATCGAGAAGCTCTAACAATGACGGATATAAATAAAACTAGACTTGCTCCGAGGACGGTACTCACTCTGTCACCATCAACGAAGGCAGGTTCTTGGATGAGGCGACTTCGGGAGCCGCAGCAGCTTCAGGGTCGGACTGTACGTCGGTATTCTTTCTCGGTCTACCGAGCTCCACCAAACTGAAGAGGATGAATGAGAGAGGAGCCCACCTTCAGGCCACCGTCTGACTTACCTGCTCCCGAAAAGTTTCCCTTTCCACAATAGGCCTGGTACCCCGAAACCAGATCCACCTTCTTCTCCGTCACTCTTCATTTGCTTCCCGTCTATAGTATCCCTTCGCTTGGCCGCTTCGGTCCGTTCACGATCTCTTGCCCGCTCCTTCTGGACTTCGATCATCTCCTTGCCCCTCTCCTTTCGCTCCTTCTCCCTGATCCCGGCGTTCTTCTTGCCAGTCCAGACATAGCGCAAAGAGTCGACCGTGCCAGCGCCTTCCTTGCCAGTGGACCCCGATGCGATGATCATTCTGGCAAGGATCTCCAAGTCCGCGACTGGGGTCTCCAGCGTCCCCAGCCCCGGTACATGCATCGGTCTCTCTATGTTTCCGTCTCGGTCGTCTGACACTCCAGCAAGACCGAGCGGGTTCCGGATGTTGGATGTGAGCGATTCAGAGAGGTTAGAGGCTAAAGCGATCGAGTCGTCGATCTTGTGCTTTATCACGCGGTGGACTTTATACGGCTCGGGTGCGCGTACTTTGGCTGCGTAGACGGAATTGATACGTTGAATGAGTTCGGCAGAGAGGTAAGGCGTTATCTTTATCTTGTGATGATGTGGCGACTGGACACTTGACGTAGAGGCGGTGGAAGAACTGTGATGATGCTGTTTGAATTGAGTTCGCTGATCAACCAGGGACGAAAGTGAAGGAACCTAAGTCTCGTTGAGCGGGCACACCTAAACGGGGATCTTACTTGAAACGTAATTAGGGCTTCCATGAAGGCGGTCGGCTCTAAAAAGGGGTCTTTTGTCTGGCGGAACCAACTTTTAGTACGTATTCGGAGCGAGACCCCCAGGAAGAGGGCGTACATGTCCGATGCCTAGGCAATGCAGCTTGTTTCTCGTCGATATAATCACGCTTAAAATGGAGGCGAGAACCGAAGGGTCGAGCACGCGTTCCGTTGGCTTCCAGAAACATCCGCTATCAGTCCCGTTCGCAGTCGTTCGGCAGGAGACGGGCGGATACGGACCTCGACGTCGACGAATTTGCCAATCACGTCGATACATTTGCGAATCCCGTCGACGGTGGTATCGCATAGCAACCCGTCCCTTTCCTCTTCTGCGATGTCGAAGAGCCCGAAGAGTGACAGGGCCGACTGAACGATTTTGATGAGGTTCAAAACCGTCGTTTGCAACGTTGGGGCCGGCTCGACGTGAGAGCTTCGTGCGGAGTCTTTGCCTGACCGTTGATTGGGGCTCGTCCCTCCTTTCGGGTTTAGGAAGGCGCTGGTGCCTTGTAAAGATGCAGAATGGCCATGAGTGCTATGGCTTGTGGTCCCGATTCGAGAACTCGTTGTGTGCTGCGCGATGGTCTCAGGGAAGTGATAGATCTGAACGAACTTCTCTCTAGTCGAGTCGCTGTGAGGGCGCAGAGAAGCGTAAGCTTTCACTCTTTTTGTCTCAGAAAGCGTCAACCTTCGGTACGCACTCCGGTTCATCGAGGGACAAAGCTCTACGTCCGGTACACCCCATCCGGAGTAAGTCGATATTCGCGTAGAACCTATCTTGGATCGCTCGGTAGTTTCCATCAGGGATTTGAACGATGGTCAGGTCTGGGCGGAAGTTGGGTAGGAAGGTCGTCATCACGATCCCTTTGGCTGTCTGGCAGGAGCGTCAGTGAGTAAATGCAGGAGCAGCAGAATGGAAAGGACGCGAATCACCTCCTTGGGCCGAGCACCATCTTTCCGAAGCTTTTGAACGGCTCGGTGGAACTCTTCCAGGGTTTCTTCTTCCGATAGGTAGGACGCAGGTCGGAGAACCGTGACGTAAATCTTCATGATGTTGAATGCGTTAGTCTTGGGAGTACCCAAATAATCCGCACGAAAAGTATTAATTTACCTTGTCCTTTTCGTCCCCAGTATATACTGCGATGGTAGATATGAGCTTCTCTCTCTGAACGACCCTATAATAGCGCAGAAATAAGCCCACAGTCTGGGAAGGATATCGATGTTCAAGCAGAAGCATTACCATTTCTCGACAGCATACAGCTGAAACCCCGCTACGGCCACAATGTCTTCCACAATCTCAAAATTCCCTACCACCTCCTGAATCCACGCTGGTGGTTTGAGTTCATCCGTCGCACCGAACACGTCATTCCTAATGGATCCCGGAGGTGACGCAGTAGTGCTCTTCAAGCTCGTCGAAGTCGCATTATTAGGTAGAGCGGCAGACGATGCGCTCGGTATGCTAGCGAGGATGTCGATCGCCGACAGGGAGACGGCAGGGCTCCGAGAGTTCCGAGTGAGCTTGCCTACAGAATGTTTAGAGCGGGGCGAGCGGTGGCCAGCACCACTGCCACCAGAGGAGTCGTTGAGCGCAGCGAGAGCTTGAGAGATCGATTTTGATGATACTGCGGGAGTGTAATTCGGTAAACGTGAAACGGGCAGGAGGATGTAGCGTGGGGTGTTCGGGTCGGATAGCTTGACTGTTGGTGCTGGGGCCGGACGGATTTTGGACGGCCGAGGCGAGGTTGGGAGCGAGGATGCTACATGTGTTGGAGATGCTGCTGGTGTAGGGAGAGTGGAAGACATATGCCGCTTGTCGGCTGGCTCGGGGAAGAGGTTGCTGAGGAGCACGTGAGGGGGATGTGGGAGAGTAGATCGTCTGAGTGCGTAAGCCAGAACTGTGGGAGTGCGGGGCGTTATATCCGCTCATCTCCGACGAACGTTCGTTCCCGGACTGGTACGAACCTCACGTCACCCGGTCCGAAGCGAAACATTTAACTGCACGGTATCCTTGCAGGCTCTCACCAATCTTCTTGAACCCCCATCCCAGTCTACCTTGACGACCTCCAAAGACCATGTCGACCCAGCCTTTACTTCAACGAACAGCTCAGAAACGAATCGCGCTCAACGTGCGAGTCGAACCCAAGGTGTTCTTCGCGAACGAGCGGACGTTCTTATCATGGCTCCATTTCACGGTCGTGCTTGGAGGGTTGGCTGTAGGCTTGCTCAACTTTGGTGATAAGGTAAGGAGAGGGCTCTGGAGGGGTCTATGGAGTGATAGAGGGCTCTAGGGGGCTGATGATGGTGATATTTTGGGCGGGCGTGTAGGTCGGGAAGATCAGCGCTGCGATGTTCAGCGTTATCGGTAAGGCAGTCTCTGAGTATGGCGTAATGAACGATCGTCTAACAGGATCTGTCTCTTGTAGCATTGGGCATCATGATTTACGCTCTGTTCGTGTATCACTGGCGAGCGTCGGCGATTCGAAAGCGTGGATCCGGTCCCTACGACGACCGACTTGGTCCGGTATGTCAATATATCTGTCCATTCATTCCCGAACATGTTAATGATGAAGGCTCTTTGCTGTCTAGACATTGCTCTGCCTCGCTCTCTTCAGTGAGTGTCTTATCGTGTGCTGGGAACGAACAGTGGCTGACCGTATCCCATGCGTACTTCCCTTTCGCAGTCGCGATCGTCACCAACTTTATCCTTCGCTTTACGGAGAGTTAAATGTCTCGGACATTATGCAAGCGTGGCAACGGGATGCTATCTTCCAGACGCTTTCCCGACACTCCAAAGTCCAATCATTCACTTTCAGTTGTTCAGGTCCTTCAGTCGCATCGTTATGTATCATCACGCAGCTAAGCTATCAAAGGGATTACCTTCTTCGCACATCATCAGCAGAATCTTTGAGCGGTCGACCCCAATTCTACCGTGTCACGCGGAGCACTTGAGCCATCACCTTGCTACGGGAAGTTCGGTCGGCGGTTCCGACGCCAAATAAGGAATTTCTCGTTCAACCTCGGCCAAAACCCGCTGGCTTGCCTATTCTGAGATTGCGAGACGCCTACCTTTTTATCCTCACGCGCCAAGTTGAAAATCTCAGCCTTCTTGAACCCCTCGCGTGACCCCGACCCTTGTTACATACGTCTCAAGTATAACGGCGTGTCAGTTCCGCGCCCGGACAAACCATTTCCGTTAGACTGCGCAGGTGCATTCCGACGGTGTTCGCCGAGAGGATCCGGTCATCATCGCAAGTGGTCCTTTCCGAAAGAAATAAATAACAAATATACTCGCGTGGCTTTTTTTTTTCGTTGTGGCTTATCTTATCTCTGGTCTGAGTCCAATCATGATGATGACATTGACTAGTATATCACAACAAACAAATTAATATTAAAACATGTGATCCCAAATATAAGAGAAGGAAAGGGGAGCTTCAAGCGAGGGTTGGGAGGAGGGGGCTGGGTGCAAACGGTTTACGCGACAGAAGAATCAATGACGAGTTGCCTCCTCCCACTCCATGGAGATGCTGTGGTGCCAGGAGTGAGGGGGAGGGATCGAGAACAAACGCGCTGCCGGGGGTTCGGGATCCGGCCAAGGGGTTCGTGATGACGTGAGGGAGATTCGCCACACCATCTCCGAGCCTGGCAAACGCTTCACACAGCGGGATCGACGGCCGGCCTCGATGGAAACGAATAAGACGTCAACAGGACAGCGGTGGGCAAAGTTCAAAGCTGGAACAAACGCGCCCACGCGACAGGGGGTCTGGATCCATCGATGCGGAGTGAGCCCTACCGTTCGCTCTGCAGCTGCTTCTCCTCTGCCTCGTTGTCGGTCTGAGAACGAAAAAAGTTTGAAAGGCCTGCTGCACTGAGCGAGCGTCGGTGAGGGTGAAAGGGGAATAGACTGCCAGGGCGGAGGGCGCGCGGGCGCAGTCTCGGTGCTAACAACAAAAAGGCGAGATTGTGACCACCCTGACACCGAGGGGACGGGCGTAAGCGGACATAAGCATAACCCTCAACCTCTGAACCCAACTTTGTGTGTCCATAAAGAGGGCGCAATTCCACAGACGACCTTTCCTTTAGACATCCCCACCAACCCACCTCACCCACTTCCCCTCCCCAAAACCACTAACCCCTTCCACTCACCTCTTACCCTCATCCTCTTCATCTTCTCCAATGGCCGAACCAACCCGTGAAGACTCTGTCTACCTCGCCAAGCTCGCTGAACAGGCAGAGCGATACGATGGTCAGTATTCAAACCCCTTCGCCCCCGTCGTCTGGCGCGTTTTTTCTCGTCGTTTTCACCGCTCAAGCTCACGTCCAAAACGCGTCTTGCAGAGATGGTCAACAACATGAAGCGCGTCGCATCCTCCGATCAGGAACTCACCGTCGAGGAGCGCAATCTCCTGTCCGTCGCCTACAAGAACGTCATCGGTGCCCGTCGAGCCTCTTGGCGTATCGTCTCCTCCATCGAGCAGAAGGAGGAGTCCAAGGGCAACGAGACTCAGGTCAAGATGATCAAGGAGTACCGGTCAAAGATTGAAGAGGAGCTCGGCAAGATCTGCGAGGACATCCTCGACGTCCTCGACAAGCACCTCATCCCCTCCGCTGCCTCTGGCGAATCGAAGGTCTTCTACCACAAGATGTACGTGTCGCTCCCCTTTCCCTTCCCTCTCCTTCCATCGGCGCTACTCCAGGTAGCGGGCGTCGCGTCATTTTGGCTGCTTGCGCGCTAGGGTTTTCCACCCCCACCACCAGTCCAGTCTAGAATGAAATCACGCGTTCTACGGATCACAAACTGACTAAACGTTCTCCTTCACTCTTTCTACGTATACAGGAAGGGTGATTACCACCGTTACCTCGCTGAGTTCGCGACCGGCGACAAGCGCAAAGCCTCTGCCGACCAGTCGCTGGAAGCCTACAAGGCCGCCTCCGACGTCGCTGTCACCGAGCTACCCCCAACTCACCCCATTCGCCTCGGCTTGGCCTTGAACTTCTCCGTCTTCTACTACGAGATCCTCAACAGCCCCGACCGCGCCTGCCACCTCGCCAAGCAGGCCTTCGACGACGCCATTGCCGAGCTCGACACCCTTTCAGAGGAGAGCTATAAGGACTCGACGTTGATCATGCAACTGCTCAGAGACAACCTGACCCTCTGGACCTCCGACATGCAGGAAGCTGGTGAGTCGCAATGCACCAGTCGCCCGAGTGTTCCTCGGTGTACTGTTTGGGCCACAATTGCTGACGCGACCTCCCTCCTCCAACAGACAAGGAGGCAAAACCTGAAGACGACAGTGCCGAGGGTGCCGATGCCGCTGCCTCGTAGATCTTTTATCTACTTTATTGTCCTTCTCCGTTCTGCTTGGACGTGTGGTTCGCCCTGTTGCATATTTTCTCGTTTGTTAACTCAACCCTCAATTTTGTCATTACGTTTTCTTCTTCTCATGATCATCTTCCCCCCGTCTCCCCCTTCGCGTCGCCGTTGTTGCTCCGCGCCGGGTTCGAGAATTTTCCAAGTATCAAATGACTTTTTGCGAGACCTCCCTCGAGTTCGAGTGTGTTGTGGCGTGGTCACTTTTTTCTCCGGTCCGAGAACCTTTCGAGGGGGCGCAGGAAACTCCGAACACGTGAATAATGATACGAGGAACGACTAGAACAGAGACGCGAAAAGAAGACGCGATGTATAATACATGGGAAACCGAGAAACCCGACACTCGAAGCGAACACCATCGAAGACCACTACGGCTTGGGGCCTGGAATAGCAAGAACCACAGCGGTGTAGATGAGGCAATACCAAATTGCAACCATAAAGGTGTCGTGAAGGACGTCGAGGTGGTACTGACGTATCCGTTCGTCCAGGACGACTCGTTCAGGGCCAAAGACTGGGGGTCGGGTGTACCTATCGGAACGCACAACGAAACAAGTCAGCGACGGTTTTTTCAGGCACAGGGCAACTTCAAATCAACTGACTTTGCTTTCGCCGTCTTCGGTCGTGGAGTGACAAACGCGACTTCGTGGGTCGGCCTTGGAGAGTCGAAGGTCGCAGGGTCGAGGATGATCGCGGTGGAAGAGTTTTCAGCCGCGTCGTTCAGCTGAACGGTGTTGCCTCCCTGCCCAGCAGTAGAAGACGACGCGCTGAGCGACGGAACGACGTCCAAATCGAACGGAACGATCGCCTCTAGGTCTTGCTTCTTCTTTTTCGAGATAGGCGGGTCCTGCAATTCGAACGTTTCTTCCGCGTTGCTGCCACCGTCACCAGTCCCCGCTCCCTTTTTTGCTGCGGAAGGTTGCCCAGTCGCTCTCCATTCCACGCCAACTTCCTCAGGATCGTCCAACTCCCAACTCTTCAACTGCGTAGAACCTCTTCCAAACACCTCGGAACAAAACCCGATATACGCGTTGTACAGCTGACACGCTCCCGCAGTGGCGAACGGCATGCCGGCTAACCTCGCTCCTCGGCGAATGGGGAACGGCTTCCATCCAGTGCCGTCTTGAGTGGGTCCATGGTGGTAAGCCGGTACGAAGATGATTAAAATGATGGATACGGTGAATCCGATTAAAGTGAATACGAAGCCGACGGAGTACCAGTACAGTTGTTTCCCGAAGTTAATGTTGGCGCTTTGCAGTGCGAGGAAGTTGTGCGCGGAGGATTCGAGTTGGCGGTATGTGTATTGATACACTTTTGCAAACTTAGAGAACATATGAAAATTTCAATTAGTGCACAAGCCCCGAGAGGACGGATATGATGGCGCCTTACGATGTTGGGATGTGTGGTATACGCCAAGTCTGCAAGGACTCGGTTTCGAAGCCGCTCGTCGATGGCTAGCTCCTTCGTTCCCGTTCCTCCAGCCCGCATGAATGTAGCCACCACAGCCAGAGCCTCATCGCGGAAAGGCTGTTCGCTGAGCGGTATGCCGTTCTGCTGCTGGATGTGCATCCCAGGTGAATTAGGAGTGAGTGGAAATGGCGGTGAAGCCATCGCACCGCTCGCGCTGGCAGTGGGAGTGAGGAGCAGCGGCACGCCCGAGTCAGGCGTCCGCGGCGTCGTGGGCAGGTTGACGCCAGAGCTCGTGCTCTTCGACAGAAAGCTCGGCGACAGACCTGGCGGTGGGGAGTTCAGCGGAAGGTCCCGAGGCGGTTTGAACGCCGGAAGTGTAGCAGGCGCCGGACGGGTCGTGGAGCTAGACGCCGGCATTACCCCTCCCCGACCGTCTTCTGTCTGTGAAGACGCTTGCCGTCGCTTGACGACAGCATCGAACCACCCCCGGATTGCGTTTGTCCCGGAATTAGAGTTGCGAGGTTCGAAAACGGGTAGGGGAGAGGAAGGTGGGACGTCCCAAGGTCGAAGGATGACGGGATCGGGGCTGGTTTGCTGGACGGATATCGGGAGTCGCATGAATCTGGCACGATAATCCATGAACCAGACTGCAAATTGAAGATTTTCGATGCTTAATTCCTAAAATTAAAACCAGGTCACCATTAGCCAACCGTCGTCAGAGAGACATGAATGCGGAAGACTGACTTGGTTGGCCAGATAATTTTCAAAGTCTTGCAGACTAGCAAAACGTTTCAGAGTAAGATCAATATCCTTCTAAAACCCCGATGCGTATATCAAGACTTACGATATGGGTGCGCAAGTCGCGCCAGAGAGGATATGTTCCAAGCGGCATTCCATCTGAAGAGCCTCCAACCTGCTCGACCCCGATACCAGCCTTCTCATACCTCGACCCAACCTTTTTAAGCGACTATACACGACCTTGGACATAACGCTGTGATCCTTATCAAGAGCGTGTGTGGTGAGTATACGGAGCCTGAAGGAAGGACGGTGGTGGGGGACTTACCGAGATATGCGATGTACAAAGGACTTGTCTTATGCTGCCCAGAACAATATAAGTTTGGCTTGGCTGATGGACATATCGGTCTCGGGGACGCGGGATGTTCTCGACTGCGAGGGGGCAGAGTAGAAACGATGACGAAGGAAGGTTGACGGGTATCCACCTGCTTAAAGCATCGGCGAGAGTGCTTCTAACCGGAAGACGTTATGGTGGACAGGCACGGGTTTAGTACAGTGGGGCGGGACCGAGACAGTTGTCCAGGGCCAGCTGAGGACGCTGCCCGGGTCTGCTAATCGATGGGAACAAGAGTGTCAGCATCCCAAAGACGTGGGTTCTAGCACTGTTGCTGTCACGTGGTACTTTGCGGTGCTGCGCGGCGACCACACAACGCCACACGGCATTGCGTCCCTCCACCGGTGCTCGTTCGATCTAGCACAGACTGAGCATGAATAAGACGTGGGTTTTGCACTGTTGCTGTCACGTGGTGCTAGGCACGACGATTGAAAGGCTTACATAATGAGTTTGCCGGTTATTCCCCACTTGATACACCCCACCACCTACCATTGACCCGGTTCAGCTATGGCCGAGAACTTTACGAATGTTGCACAATTCAAGAGATTTTGTACGACAGTTATCCCCGACCTTCCTATCATTCAGAAACCAGGCACTACTACCAACACCTACCCCTCCACTCGAGACATACAGGCTTGTAGAGCTCGTCCATGATCCAGACATTCCTGTTCGTCTTATGAATGAGCTCGATCAGTTTTCGGATGGACTTCAGGAATCGCAACTGGATAACACCCAACTTTCGGAGGCCGGGACACTATTGGCGCTTGCCGTGGATCACGCTCACACTTTCGTCGTCGAGACGGAGACGAAGGTCCATCCAGGGTTCTATGGCATTGTGGTCGACCCAATACGGAGCCTCTGCCGAGCACTCGGACTCAACGTTGACTATGTGGACGGTCCTCATTTCCTGAGACTCAAACCAGACCATGCATGGACTGTGGGCGAGAAGGTTATCGCCATCTTCCAACATAAGTCGCCCGGCGCCGCCGGACGTCACTTCCCAGAGATAGGTTCTTTGGTCCAGGAACAGAAAACTCTGGACCTTTTGACGAAATCAAATAACGCTCGAAGCATCCTATCGAAGGTCAGAATATCTAGAAACCGTTCGGCATGGGATATTTCTGAACTCTCTTGACCGTGTCTTGCAGTTGATACTGGGGGCTAT
>WSUI01000138.1:18816-54794 GCA_019633595.1 Tulasnella sp. UAMH 9824 | reverse complement strand
TACATTAATATTGTGATTCCCAACGTCCACGACGCCTAATCAACCCCTGGATCCGTCACTTGCATGTCCATTCGCTAGCGGGACGTCGATAGCCTCCAATGGCTCTTCGTCCTCATCCTATAAATCGAGAAACTTAAGACCATGTTTAGGTAGACGTAAGAGAAGGTCATCGTACCTCGGGGACGCGATGGAAGTGCTTTGATAGTTTTTCAATGACGAGCCCGTAGTCAAGATGTTGCGTCAATTTCCTGAGGCAGAGAGTATTAGTATATTGAAAGCAAGAAGCGAAGTATTCACTACCTTCTTGGCTTGACGTTAAGAGCATGGCGAGCATCGAGGGCGGAATCCAAGACGTTGCTGTCGAAGAACCGAAGTTTGAGGACGGATCGCCTCTTCGTCAAGATCCATGTACTCACGACGAATGCGCGCCTTCGCTGATGGAGAGACGAATGGAGTATTCCTTATCTGTCTTGTTGTGTCCACCACTCCTCTCGTACAATTCAAACCTGGCGCATGGCGTAGTCAGTATTTTGGAATGACGGACCGCCGAATCGACACCTACGTGATGTGCGAAGAATAGTCCAGTTCCGGAATCCTCGGGTTCGCAATTGGCAAGCCGGAGTAGAGAACCAGGTTGACTAGAGTGTGGATGTGGCTCTCCTGTTGAACAACCTCGATCAGGTCGGTTCGTTACGGGGTCTCGGGCTGGCCACCAACCTTGGTGAAGTAGACAGTCAAGCCACTGCCTCCAGAGTTTCTGACAGCTTCTAAATCAGCCACGATCTTTCGCATCAAAGGCAGGGACGTCAAAACTCCAATCTCCTCCCTGAAAGAACCCATGCTCAGCGTACATGTTTCCGAGGTCGATCGAGCCCACTCACTTTTCCGAAGCCTCGATGCCGTATTCCTGCGGCGCGACCAAATCGAACAGGGCCTTTGCTCTAGCGTAAAGTTCATGCAGTCTTCTGTCGTTCTGATCGACCTTGCCTCCATTCTCGCTGAAAATGGCAAAGAGGAACGTGCGATGGTGGAGTGCTGAGAACTTGAGAGCGTCATAGAGTTCGCTGACCTGAAAAGAAAGTCCCATTAGGTTCGCTTCCCATTCAAAAAGCAAGCTAGTGGGAGCGTACTCGTGAAGGATCGAATTTCTCCTGCTTCACGTCGCAGAAGTCGTCAAACAGCTTCTCCCAACGCTCTCTGAACAAGAACGGGTCGTCTCCGCAGCACCACCGCTCCTGAATCTTGTCCACGTCCACCGTCTCGAAGTTCTTTCGCATGATGGTACGGAAGGAGCTCATGAGCTGGATGACCTCCTGCACGACCTGCGCTGGTTCGGCGTTCATGTTCTTCGGCCAGGTCAACTCGGGCCTCCGCTCGCTCTCGCCGTTCCGCAGAAGAGTCTTGAGTCGCTTCTTGACGTCATCCATCAAGTCCTTGGCGGCGTTGGAATCGTCGAGGAGGTCCTTCCGGATGATAAGCTTGTAGCAAGGCACCGCTGGTCGATCCATAACCGAGCCTGCCTCAGACGATCTCGCCGAGCGGGACGGTGGGGTGTGTGGTAGAGGGAGAGGGAGCGGACTTCCGGGATTGGCGTGGCTGACGTTGCGAGGCGTGTTGTTGTCGAGGAGGGCTGCGGCGAATATCTCGGCGGATGCGGTCACACGACGTTCGGAAGAAGTGAAGATCTGAACGTTGTGAAGCATGTCCTTATCTGTGGAAGAAGAAAATGCATAGTGAGGATGAGAAGCAACGTTTTCAACTAGCGGACGTACTGAGGATGGAGATATCCTTTCGAAGGTTCTCGCCGAGATCCCTGGACTGGTACCGTGCGGCATGGGTGAACTGCAACAAAAGAATGCGCTCAGTCCGAAGTCGCTTAATAAAACGATTCCTTGAGGCATACCTCTCCTCCCCACTTGAACACAAGCTGGAACTTCTCCAATCGTTTGCCGCTCGTCCCGTGACCCTTTGTGGTTTGGACACCCACACCAAGCCCACCCGTAATCTGTCCGCTCGGAGTCAAAAGGGCACCAGGAGGACCTTCACCCGTTTGACTTATGGTGGTCGCTAAATCACCGTTCAGGCTGATAGTCCCGCCTTCGGAAACGCCCCTAACCACGGACGGCTTGACCTTGCGATACGTCGGCTTCAACTGGGCCTTGGTACCCGGCAAGTCGATCTTCTTCTCCAACGCCGCGCTCAGCTGAGCCAACTTGGCCAGATCCTCCTGCGCGGACGTGCTGACGGAGTGTCCGTTGAGCTCCGCATGCTGGACCGAACCATGCGTGGCGATGATCTGCTTGGCCTCCTCGATCGCGTCGACGATCAAGTTGAGCTGTTCTCGCTCCCTCAAAAAGATCTCCTCCGTCGCGCCGTTGAGCAGCCTGATGAACGGCTGCGTCCACGGCTCGCTGACGGGGAAACTGTACTTGAGCTTCTGCTTGGGCGTGCGGTCGGCGTGGCGGAAGACGGTCACGTTGGCTTTGAGCATCCACGACCCTGAGCCCGCGCTGCTCTCGGGTGCGGCGGTGCTGCTGAAGCCGTTCGTGGTGGGTGTGACTTCGCCGGAGACCATGCGCGGTGAGGAGGTTTGGGACGATGTGTTGTTGGAGACTTGGAGCAGGTCTTGAGCGAGGGTGCGACGAGTGGGGGTGACGCTGACTTTGAAGCAGAGCTCGGCGAGGATGTCGGATACCCGATCTAGCATCGTGGCGTCCATGAGCGATGACAGCAAAGCTTATATAGAGTAGATACTAACCGTAGTACGATTCGTTGCCTTTGACAAAACTCCAACCGTTAACGTCGATTACCATGCTCCTGTCGGATCCTTTCGGTCGAAGCACGTCAAAGCCACACACGCGTTGGCCGAACCCTTCGCAGATCTTTCTTGCCCACAGGACTTCCTCGTCAGAAAGGCGAGTAATGAACCTGTATTAAGGCGAGAGAACGGAGATTGAATTGGGGAGTGGGGGGGGAGGGGATGAAGGGGTAGAGCGGTTGTTATCAGTACTTCGCCACCCCCTTTAAACGAATCAACGTACCTTATCTCTTTACCTTCCGTGTTTCGGCGAACTAAGCCGTCGATGACTGGCGACTTCCTGGTCTCTGCATGGGTGTAAGTCGATCCCACGGTGTAGACTTTGATATCCTCAGCTGGTGGTGGTGGTTGGTGAAGGCGGCAAACATTCAATCGGACAACCCCGAAGCGGCGCGTGCTGGGAAAAAATCACATACCGTTCTCGACGTCGATGAACTCCTCGTAGATGTACGATCCGTCAGTTCGAGGCTCGACAAGATCAGGGTCGTAGACGCTCGACTGGTTGCCAATCTAGATGCGCGTATTGGGGGATAAGATCAGTCGGTGTGAACGACTAGGCTCATCTGCACACACGCACCTTGCGGAAAAGTCGTCTTCCACCTCCACCACGGAAATATATGTTGATATTATGATCCTCTCCACTGACGGGCTTCTCGACGAAAGGCTTTTCCATCACTTTCCCATCGACGATAATGGCGTCCTTATCCTCTCGAAGCCTGTACTCCGAGCCGTTAACCGGCCAATCGAGCTTCAATCCGATGGTCTGCTCGACTTGAGCCTTGACGTCCTCGGAGATGGTTGGCCCGCCGTCCCTGCTGACTTCCACTCTGTGAGGAGATGGGACTCCGACGTGGTCTAGGATTTTTAGGACACAGCGGCGATCCCAAAGGAGTTCTTGCATGGCGAGGTCGTTGATGCAGACGGGCTGGCGGAGCTTTACGTAGGAAACCGCTTTGCGCAATGGGAAATCGGTGCTGAAGAAAGATATGAGGATGTCGCATCGAGGCCAGTTCTCGACGTCTTAATTGTGATAGAAGAGGTTGATGAGCATGCAGTGGTGAGGGAGCGAGCGATGGTGCGACGGTACCTTCGTCGAGGATGACCTTGTCCCCAAAGACCTTGACTTCGATGTTACCACGACCTCGGGCAACTAGTCGCGTGAGGATCTCGCGCATGGCCTATTATAATGAGGTCTTATGTCAGATCGGGTTGTAATTTAGCCCAACTCTCCACGAATCCTCACCTTTGAGCGCGCCTTGATGTCCATCGCACAAACGCCGACGATGACCGGATTGCCCTGGTAGGTCTCTGAAGGCGTTGGCGATGGTGAATGAGAACGTGAGAGCACGGAAGACGATCGTCTTGAGGCTGAATGATCATTGTATGTCGCTGTCCGGAGCTGGAAAGCGGCCTTTCTGGAACGGGGTTCATCCATGGTAGATGACGAAAGCCCTGAAAGGGTGGAGCGGGAAGAGAAAGAATAAAGAGTACTTTCAAACTACAGGTCGGCCGGTGGAGAACGCTTTTATCGTCCCGGGCCGGACGGTGGAGGCGTGCTTTCGGCGAGGCGAGGTCTTTGGTGGGAGGTCGATTAGGCGGGGGTAGAGGCTTTCGGCCTACGTATGGTAGACTGTGCAGTCGGACGAAGAACAGTGACCAGGTGAAATGCAGTGGGTGGGGGGATATGAAATACAGGTGGTGTGCAATATGGAGTAATAAGATATAGGATGAGATGAAAACGTAATTGCGGAGGCTGAATATTCGGCGAAAAAAGTCCACTGAGTCGCACTGAGAGAAGAGAGAAAAAGCTGTCCTGGTTGAAGACCAAGTTGCGGTCGAGGTGAGAATTCGAGGATGGGCTGGGAGCTGGTCGTGTGCCGGTCCCAGCAGCCTATCAGGTTCGTAGTGCAAGAGGTGAGGTGAGGTGACCCCGGGCGTCGTGCGTCAGTCGATAATGGAAAGGAAGGAGCGGAGACCGCGTCGTCGAACGGAACCCTGAGTATCGCAGGCACACAAGCCGCGCTTGTTTTCGACAGACGCAGATAGAGCTGCTCAGATTCGCTTCCAACGCTATCGGCAAAACCGTGGCGAGGGTATGAGACCAACGTAACCCATGGCCACGAGGGCATGATCGACCGCTCAAGAAGGGCTTGGGCATACCACACGCCCGCGCATTGCCTGTGGGCTCCCATCTTCCAACACATGTCGAGGTTGGGCAAAAGACGAGTTTGCTGATAACATTCTTTCCATGGAACGTGCGATAGACGGCTATAACATTTGCCTGAGACGGAGGCGAATGTCTTGCAACCTGAAACGCCACCTCTCAAGGCGTCTTATGTCCACCATGCCTCGGGCACTCTCGGCAACGCTCTTGAATATTAGACTCCACCGTCCGGGCAAAACGATCAGCACGAGCCAACGTAACCCCCTGACATTGCACATGACAATTTTTCGCGTTTCAGAGAATATTTAAGCAAGTGCCGAAGGCATTCGAACATTCGGCTAACTCGTCCTTGGAAACGGCAGCTTTTGCTGGAAGTGAGTGGTCGAACTCTAAAGGCTCTGTAGGTTCACCCCCATGACCAAACCCAACAAACTAGATCAAAAATTAAGCAATGGTGTACGTAAGTATTCGCGGTGAACTCAATCCTGGATGATCTTCCATTTCCTCAGATGTAGCCCCAGCCGTCTTCCTTCACTCTCCATTGGTCAAAACTCGTTGGGACGCCTGTCGCTTATTTGGAGGAGTAACCTTCAGTTTGTTAAGAATGGAAGACACAGAAGTCAACCAGGGATTGACAATATAAGTTCATAGTGAGCTGTCGATTAGCGTACGTCTTAGGGAGCTTTGTCTCTGGACACACCGGGCCGGAACGGCCATAGTCCAAAGCCGCAGACGAGCCGGTTGTCATGAAAATAACCAAATACGGTCTGAACCTTAAGACCTAACCTGAGCTCTCCTCTAAACTGCTTATTTCTATCCAGTTCTGACCATTCAAATCAGCTATTTGACCTCGCCAGTGCCGTTCGGGGGAGACTCCCACAAAACAATAGCAATATCGGACCGTTGAATTCGTTGGCCAGGTTTTCCATACTCTCTAATAGGATGGCGGTGAGTCAGTAACGGGATTAGGCGTGTACTCCGGATTTTGGTGAGTATAAAGAGTGATGCACGAGCATCTGCAGTCACCAAACCAAAGCAAGTGTGAGATGAGAGTCCAAGCTTGAGAGCAAATGCCGGTCTTGCCCGAGATTGCCGAGGCGTCTATCCATCCCGCTTCCATTAAGGAGTATAGCACCAAATGCGGTATCGAATTACTCGGCCTCTGAGGCTCTGCCCTATCCCAAGGAGCTTTTTAATCCTCTTGTATGTCTCGCTGGTGGGCATCCGAGATTGCTCTTGTAGGCCCAGCGTTACAAAAGAGTATGCATCCGCAAGAGGGTTCGAAGTCGCGCTCTGGAAGGTACCGGTAGGCATCATCCACTTTGCGGCTTGCGATTGCCAAGGAGTGCGGCTGTGGCCCGAAAGGAACGAATACCTGGACAATGCTTAATTGTTCAGGGTCCAAGCTCTCGTGGAAATGATGTAAAAAACTCGTCGCGAACTTACGTGGGGATCGTTTCCCCCCAACGACAGCTTGAGGTGTGCTGCTAAAATTCGCGCGAGTTCGCGAAGCATTGGGAAAAGCCATCTGGCGCGTCCAGGGTCAGGGGGTTTCACCGTAGGATGCTGCTTGATTCTAGTGACATCGAGTGATGTCTAGTAGAGGGAAGAATAGTGATAATTTCATCGAAGCATGTCGTCCGAATGCAGCACAAAGGAAGCCAAGTCATCATTGCGCGTTCTGCAGTGTCCAAGCATGCGGAGATGGGAGCGCAAAACCCGTCCCGCGCGTACCCCCGTCGAAACTTGAACATTGGTTACTAGACTGCCTACACCAGATTCACGTTCCATCCACCTCTTTCACGACCCTCTTTTTTACGACCTGCTCTCCCTCTTACTCTCTGACCCACCATGACAGAGGTCTACACGAAGGGAACCAGGATATGGATCGCTGACAAGGACCAGGGATGGATCTCAGCAGAGATCACAGCTGTCGCTCCTGTCGGCGACAAAGCCCTCAAGCTCACTTTTGTCGACGAGCGTGGAAAGGTATGAGAGCACCGTTTTTTTACTATCGTCGCGACTTGACGCATTACTTAACTGTCTGTACGTTTTTCAGGAGCACGCTCTCGACACCTCAAAAGAAGAAGCGCCGCCGCTACGAAACCCTCCATTGCTAGAAGCAGTCGACGACCTTGCCACGCTCTCCCACCTTAATGAACCATCAGGTTTGCATATACCCACATTTTCACACAAAGACCCATCACACTGAACACCTTTGACATTTCTGCAGTCCTTCATACCATCCGGAATCGATATGCCCAGCACAGCATCTACACCTACTCTGGCATCGTCCTAATAGCCATGAACCCCTTCCAACGCGTCACGCTCTACGGTCCAGAGATCATCCAAGCCTACGTCGGTCGCCGCAAAGGCGAACTCGAGCCGCATCTTTTCGCCATCGCGGAGGACGCGTACACCCGCATGAGGAGGGACAACATCGGACAGACCATCATCGTATCAGGAGAGTCCGGTGCTGGCAAGACCGAATCCGTGAGTCTCTAGGCTGGAACTCCGTACTCGTAGGGCGCGGCGAATTGACCGGAAGAGACTCATTTTGACAGGCGAAATTGATCATGCGTTTCTTGGCGTCGGTCAACGGCGACGTCGACGGCTCAAAAGTCCGCGGAAAAGCCGTTGAAGAGTCGACGGAAGTCGAGCAGCAGATGCTCGCCACCAATCCCATCCTCGAAGCATTCGGTAACGCCAAAACGACTCGTAATGACAACTCGTCCCGTTTCGGAAAATACTTGCAGGTGTGTGTCTCTTTTTCGCTTTCAAAAGGGTACCCTCCTTTTACCACGAAACTGAACCCGAGATGATGCGCTTCGATAGATCCTCTTCGACGGCAAGCAGCAGATCGTCGGTGCTCGCATCCGAACGTACCTCCTCGAACGATCCCGTCTCGTCTTCCAACCCGAAACCGAGCGGAACTACCACATCTTCTACCAACTCTGCTCCGGCGCGCCGATGAAGGAGCGGCGAGACTACAAGCTCGACAGCGGCATGGCGAGCTTCCACTACCTACGACAAGGCGGCGAAGCGTCCATCACCATCCCGGGCGTAGACGACGCCGAAGAATTCCGCGCCACGCAAACCGCGCTGTCCACCGTGGGCATCAGCGTCGAGAAGCAGTGGGCCGTGTTCAAGCTGCTCGCCGCTCTGCTGCACCTCGGCAACGTCAAGATCATACCCGCCCGAAATGACTCGAACATCGACGACATGGACTCCGCTTTGCAGACCGCCACGCAGTTCCTTGGCGTGAGGTCGGACGAGTTCAAGAAGTGGACGACCAAGAAGCAGATCACGACGAGGACCGAGAAGATCGTCACCGCGCTGAACGCCCAGCAGGCGACCGTCGTGCGTGATTCCGTGTCCAAGTTCGTCTACGCGTGCCTTTTCGAGTGGCTCGTGGCTGTCGTGAACGAGAGCTTGGTCGGGGAGAACGGTGAAGGAGCGAATCGGGCGGAATATTTCATCGGTGTGTTGGATATTTATGGTTTCGAGCATTTCAAGAAGAACAGGTACGCCGAACCGAACACGTCATGAAACGTTTTGTGACTGATCGGAAAATTCTGCGTTCGTTAGTTTCGAACAGTTTTGTATTAATTATGCCAACGAGAAGCTCCAACAAGAGGTTAGCGAATGCACGAAAGGCTTCGGAAAACGCTCCGACTGACCATGCGTTGCATTATCTTCCCCGCAGTTCAACGCCCACGTCTTCAAGCTCGAGCAGGAAGAGTACGTCAGAGAGCAGATCAACTGGACGTTCATCGAATTCTCGGACAACCAAGCCTGCATCGACGTCATCGAGGGCAAGCTCGGCGTGCTCGCGCTGCTCGACGAAGAATCCCGCTTACCGTCCGGCACGGATCAGTCGTTCGTCCAAAAACTCTACTCGCAGCTCGACAAGCCCGCGAACAAGGACACGTTCAAGAAGCCGCGGTTCGGAAGCACCGCGTTCACCATCGCGCACTACGCGTTAGACGTCACGTACGAATCGGAAGGGTTCATCGAGAAGAACCGAGATACGGTGCCGGACGAGCACCTCACGCTCCTGTCGACCACGCGCAACACGTTCCTCAAGGAGGTGTTGGACGCGGCGTTGGCCTCGTCGAGAGCCGCGGACGGTCCGCCTGCCCCGCCAGCGTCGCCTGCGCCGTCAGAGGGCAGCACGGGCTCGACGAACAAGCGCGCGTCGCTCATCCCCGACCCCGGTCGGGCGTCGTTGACGTCGAGCAGCTCCGGAGGCGCTAAAGGTGGCAAGCCTGGAGCCGTTGCGAAGAAGCCCACGCTGGGATCGATCTTCAAAGGGTCGTTGATCAACTTGATGGACACGATCGGCACGACCAACGCGCATTACATCCGGTGCATCAAGCCGAACGAGGCGAAGAAGGCTTGGGAGTTCATGCCGCAGCAGGTGTTGGGCCAGTTGAGGGCTTGTGGTGTTTTGGAGACCATCAGGATCAGTTGCGCAGGTTACCCGACGAGGTGGACTTTCGAGGAGTTCGTTGAGCGGTAGGTTGTTCTTCCTTCTAGTTTCGAGTCAGGGACCTGAAGGATTGACCTTTTCCTAGATACTACATGCTCGTGCCGTCCGCCAACTGGGGACCGCAGATCAAGGAACTTTGCATGTTGATCCTGGGCAAGACGATCAAGGACGAGGACAAGTACCAAGTCGGTCTGACCAAGATCTTCTTCCGAGCGGGCATGCTCGCGTTCCTCGAAGCCCTACGATCCGACCGCCTCAACTACCTGGTCACCGAGGTCCAGAAGAACATGAAGCGCATGATGGCCCGGAAGAAGTACCTCCAGATGCGGAACGCCGCCATCAAGATCCAGACGTGGTGGCGAGGCATCAGCGCGAGGAAGCTCGTCTTGTCGATCCGCAAGGAGGTCGCCGTGAAAAAGTACCAGTGCCTCGCGCGCAGGTACATCCAGAGGAAGCAGTTCGTGGATGTGCGGAATTCGGTCATCCTTGTTCAGAGCCGTGAGTGGTTGGAGGATTTGTGGGTGGTGTTGGTAGCTGACTTGTTTTGCGTGAAGGCATTCGTGGTGCCCGTGCTCGAAGAGCGTACTTGGAGGAGAGGACCAAGGACGCGTCCATCCGGCTGCAGAGCCTTCTTCGCGGTCTCTTGGCAAGACGCACTTACAAACGCGAAGTCCGACTGGTTATCTATCTTCAATGCTGCATCCGGCGACGGTTGGCTCGCAAGGAACTCAAACACCTCCGTGCCGAAGCCCGCTCCGTGTCCAAGTTCAAGGAGATCTCGTACAAGCTCGAGAACAAGGTCGTCGAGCTCACGCAAACCCTGCAGCAGCGAACTCAGGAGAAGAAGGAGCTGAACTCACGTCTCTCCGAGTTGGAGCAGCAGCTCGCCAACTGGCAGGCAAAACACAACGAAGCCGACGCCAAGGCCAGGCAGTTGCAAGCCGAGCTGCAGTCGAGTTACGTTCCGTCCACCAAGTTCGAGGAGCTCATGGAGACCAAGCAGAGCATCGAGACGCGGTTGACCGAGTCGGCGAAGAAGGTTACGGACCAGGAGGAGATGATCCACAAGCTCACCGACGACCTCCAGAAGCAGGCTCAGAAGTTGGAGGAGAAGTCCAAGCTGACCATCAACGGCACCGCCCCGCGTCCCGCCGGCGAGGATCCGTCCGTCTTGTCGCTCAAGAACGAGCTTGCTACTCTCCGGGAACAGCTCAACCGCGCCAACGCCCTCAATGCCCTCACCAAAGGCGTTCGTGAGCCACCATCGCCCACATTTGGCTACTCCCTTCGACCCGGCGCGCCCATCCCCGCACACGAGGCACACGTCCCCAACGGCACCTCCAACCCTACCACACCAGTATCCAGCTCCAAGCGGCACATGCGCCGACACAGCTCCGCGGGAACGTACGCCGTGGACTCGGTGCAGAGCTTCCCCGAGTTCAACAGCCGTGGAAGGGATCCTTCAGGCAACCGCGCCGTCTCCGTGGCGTTCACTGGACCTGATGGTGCGCCGATGTTCAACCGACACATGCCGGCTATGGGCTTGGAGAGCATCACGGACGACCCTGTCGAGGAGAAGATCCGTCTGCTTGAGGATGAGAAGAACCTTGACGATGACGTCCTTCAAGGCTTGATTCGGGGACTCAAGATCCCCCAGGCTTCTGCGAACAACACGCCGAGCTTGAAGGAGGTGCTGTTCCCTGCCAACCTCATCAGCTTGATCACGAACGAGATGTGGAAGTATGGACTTATCGCGGAGAGCGAGCGGTTCTTGGCGAATGTTATGCAGACGATCCAGTCCCACGTTATGGTACGACTTGGTCGATTCTCGAGCGCGTCTGATTACTCATTCGGTTAACTCGTTGCAGTCCTTCTCTGGCGAAGAGGCTATCGTGCCCGGCGTTTTCTGGCTTAGCAACGTTCACGAGATCCTGTCCTTCATCTGCGTCGCCGAAAGCGATATGCTTCAAGGCATCGGTCCGACGGAAGAAGCTGGAGGTAGGGAGTTTGAATGGAAAGACTACGAGCGCCTCGTCGGTGTCGTCAAGCACGATCTTGACAGCTTGGAATACAACATCTACCACAGCTGGATGTCGGCTACCAAGGCTCGTTTGGCCAAGATGATCGTTCCCGCTCTCATCGAGAGCCAAGCTCTACCCGGGTTCCAGACCAAGGATGGTGGAGGACGCTTGTTCAACCGATTGCTCAACGTCAACACGACTCCTCAGTACAGCATGGACGACATTCTCAACCTCCTGAACAAGGTCTACAAGACCCTCAAGTGCTATTACATGGAGGACTCCGTCGTCCAGCAAGTGATCATCGACCTGCTCAAGTTGATCGGTGTGAACAGCTTCAACGACCTTTTGATGCGCCGGAACTTCTGCTCTTGGAAGCGAGGTAAGGGTGATTTCGGGAAAACCGGAGATGATTTTCTGACAGACTTGCCCTTAATCAGCCATGCAAATTCAGTACAACATCACTCGTATAGAGGAATGGTGCAAGTCGCATGACATGCCTGAAGGCACTCTCCAGCTTGAGCACTTGATGCAGGCGACTAAGTTGCTTCAGTTGAAGAAGGTTCGGGCTCAGAAACGTTGACCGTCAAACGAAAATGTATCAACTGATCCCCCGCCCGCTTTTAGGCCTCTGCCGCAGATATTGAGATTATTTACGATGTTTGTTGGATGCTCAGTCCCTCTCAGATCCAGCGAATGTGCACGAACTACTTCGTCGCCGATTACGAGGTTAGTGTTGTCGGTGACCTTTCTTGGCCTATATTGTTGCTCATGATCATTCCGACCCGCAGAATCCAATCTCCCCGGAGATTCTCAAAGTCGTGGCTTCCCGCGTACGCGATGGCGACCGAAACGATCATCTCCTCCTTACACCCGAAACGGAAGAGGCAGGACCTTACGAACTTCCAATGCCACGAGAGGTCTCGGGTCTAGAGACTTACGTTCCAGCATATCTTAACGTTCCTCATGTTCGACGATTGGCTGCGTTGGTAGAGTGAAGTGCCGCTGTTTGCTGGGCAAGGCGGCTTTCACCCAAGGTAGACTTCTCTATATCTCTTTTCATTGGATCTTTTTGTCATGTAACATGTCATCACTCTCGCATTAATGCTTTGCATTCTGCTTTCGATACATCCTCATCGATGGTCGGGTTTGCGTGAGTCTGGCAAGTCTTTGAGTCTTCTCTCCCACGTACTGCGGGGTCTTCTCTCAAACCACCATGGAGCCACCGGATCCGATGAACGTCGACGAGGACCCCATTCCTACTTCGCCACGACTTTCTCTTATCCCAGTGTCGCAAGCCGATCGAGATGCTGGCTGGAGACCGATCTTGGAGGCTTCCAATCAAGTCGTTCTGTATAATCCGTCATCTCACGCATTAACAGTCACCGCAACCCCAAACCGTGCTCTGCAGCCAGCCCCCGGACCTTCAAGAACTGGTGGGACATATCGCTCTCCAGAGCCGACTCACTGTCCCTACTGTAGGAAACCACTAGATGACGATCCGTCGATTGGCCGGACAACTCCTGCGTCTGCTTCCGACTTTCAACGACATGGCCATCATACAGATCCGCATTCAAGAGTGCCAAATTACTTCCAGCTTTTGGCTCAAGCAAATGAGACATCGAGGCCAACTTCTCCAAGACCTTATGAAGTTCATCCATCCTCTTCAACCAGTTCGGTTTTTGTCGAGGTAGAGGAGGCGGAGAAACCGTTTACGGACAATACCATGGCCCAGGGATATTTCGCCGCCTTTTTCCGTGAGAAGCAACGGCTTGGTATGGGAGCAAACGGTACTGTCCTTCTATGCGAGCACGTCCTGGACGGAAACGTGCTGGGCGAATATGCTGTGAAAAAAGTCGCCGTTGGCCAAAGCCATGACTACCTAGTGAACACTCTCAGGGAGGCGAGTCAAACTGACAGGAATTCAGTTCACGAATATGCTTAATTTATATGGATATGTTCTTTTTATAGGTTCGTCTCTTGGAGACGCTTAGACACCCCAATATCATTACGTACCACCACACCTGGCTGGAGTCCAGCAAGTTCTCCACGTTCGGTGCCTCTATTCCGACGCTCTTGTGAGTTGCTCTAAACTTTTCTTCGAGCTTGTCACTAACGAGAATCGATACATCAGCATCTTGATGCAATTTGCCGAAGGCGGAAGGTGCGGAGCGGCTAACGCCGAGTTTTGGAGCCCGCCGACTGACATACAACCACAGCTTAGACACTTGGATTGCCGGCCGTTCTACAAGCGCAACTCTATTCAACGATCCTGATCGTCATGAAGAATCGAATCAGGAATCAAAATCGACTCGTATCCGAGCCTTCCGCGAGCAGCAACGGGGATTGCGCTCCTCTCCGAACCCTGGCCCGAAGCGAGAGATGAAAGCAGTTCATCTGTTAAGTGGAGAAGAGCTTAGAAGTCTGTTTGGGGATATTTCTACCGGCTTAGCTTTCCTGGTGAGATGCCTCAAGCTCGTGTTCTGGGACTTTTGAACTGAACATGCCCCAGCACGACAGAAGCATCCTGCATCTCGACCTCAAGCCTGGAAATATTTTATTAACATTTGACCAGGGAAAGCTAATGTAAAGCTTCTACTCCCACGGTCTTGTGTTTAGTCTCATCTGATAATTCGCCCATTGCAGACCCCGAGCAATGCTATCCGATTTCGGCACAAGCCGCGACATGCTGTCCAGTCGGACGCGGTCCGGAAATACCGGAACTTTGGAATACGCTGCCCCAGAGACCTTGGATGCCCAACGCAGTGTTGACTCTAAAGCAGATATGTGGTCGTTGGGTAAGGGAAAGCTGCCGCATTGATGGAAAGCATTAACCACTGCTCTTAATTAGGAATGATTCTTCATAAACTGCTCTTCTTTCGACTTCCATATCAGCATGATGACATCGCTGGCTTGGAGCAGGAAGTCTCGGAGTATTCTGGGTTTGTGGTTTCCACCAAGGACGTCCTCTTCTCCGCTGATGTCGTTGCCGCTTCCAGGTTTAAGGCTGACAATGACACCATCAATGCATTCACGAGACGCGGTCTTCCTCCGGCAATTCTCTACCTGTTGCAAAGTCTTTTATCCACGGAGCCCCATAGACGGCCCACGTCAGGGCAAGTGTTATCAGCGATGACATCTGGCAAAGTGGGCGCCAGGAACGAGAACTTTGACGACGCTCTCGCTCACATCTGTCGACCCAGTTTGATCCTGTAGTTAATTCCAACTCCGGGCCCTCGTTACCTGTAGTACGGCGGGCACCTGACATCAATACCCGACACCAAGCGGCGTCACCCACTACACCGACATCAAGTAAATCCTCTCCAGTATCACCCGTCACGGTGACAAAACCATCTTCTCAAACTGAAGAACTCTGTTCGGTCATTATGGGTACCTTGGCACTTCACAGAAATGAATGGTGCGACTAGGTTATCTGACTGTTGTGGTACACTTTTGCTGAAGGATTACTAAATTAGGAGCCAGAGGAGCGCTGAAACTGGCGTGAACGACACACAGTATGACGAACTGGAAGAAGAAGCTCTCATACTCGCGCTCTGGCGCATCCGAGAAAGTCGCAGGGAGGGAGGACAAAACAGCAATGATGGCCCGGAAAACGGAGATATCACTCCACCTTCAAGGAAGATGAATATGCCCGGAGGATTCCTCGCAATCACTGATGAGAGCGAAACAACCTAGAGTCGGTGGAGTCGTGGCTTCCATCAGCCGACTCCTGAGACCCTTTCGAGTGTATTAATTAGTAAATTGGTAAGGAAGGCGATGTATGTTGAAAGCCCAGGATACCCTGAAATGACTAGTTCCGGTGCAGGCGCTTATTGTTGGAATCAGTGCAGGGTTGAGAAACCTATCATAGAATGGTTGTGAAAGGGTATATCCAATAACGGTTCACCAACTGCAACCAAAGGCTTAGCATGACTTGCAGCTCTGGATCTCAACTGGTCAGATCTGTGTAGAAGCTTGACGGCAATGGTAGAGAGCGTCTGCCTAACATGGCATGGCATGTTGAAGAGCATAGATACATGGACAGGTTCCAAGCGACTGGATTGACCGAATAAGTGCTGAGAGTACAGATGAAGAATATCAAAACAATAGACGAAATCACTGCGAGTGTAACGCAAATCAGTCAAGCAACGTCATAGATTTCAGATTGACGGAACATACTGCGGACTCTTTGGATGCTTCTTTGCGCTCCTTGTGTGCCCTCCAGCCCTTCGCCCGACGTTCAAGCATATTCCTCCGGTCCTTGTCCATTTTGATGGAGGTAATGACGACGTTGCTTGGGTGAACGCCAATGTGGACGGTGGCACCATTGACCTTGTCCCTCGTTACTCGGTCGATGTGGATCACCCAACTCTTCCGGCGGACAGCAACGACCTTGCCCTCAGCTCCCTTGTGTGAGCCACGAATGATCTGCACCTCGTCGTCTTTCCGGATAGGAAGGGTCATGCACTAAAATAGCGAAAGACGTCAGAACCTGTTGCTACATTAGCGAGACCTAGTAGTGGCAGACGTACGTCGTGCTTGCCCTTCAAATCCTTGGACAGAGGTGCGGTCATGATCAGCCGTCGCGCATGGGACGATGCGGTAAGGTGGGTCTTGCGGTTCTTGCGACGGGAGGAGGTGACGTCTAAAAAGCAGGTCTATGAGGACAGTCGTTCCTCTCCTGGCCCTGTCCATTCGCGTAGCACACCTTTGTTGTACTTCATTTCGGGACTGGCGTCGTCAACGGCGAGGGGGTACCAAGTGAGGAATTCAGAAATTCGTTGATAGGGCCGGCATTGGAATTTCCCGCGAGACGGCGTCTGATCAGCGCCGTGCTTGGTAAGCGGCGTTTCGACTTGGTTTGGGTTTAGTCTGCTGTACTCCCACTTCAATCCATCGTATAGAAATACATCATCTTCAGTCTCCAAAGCCAAGTAGCGAATACTTCTTGTACTACTATAGTCTTGAACGCCTCAAGCGTGGCTATCATACCTGGTCGCGACGTCAACAACCAATTCTGCCACGGCCTCCCAGATCACCCATCCACACCAGCGGGTCGGTCGATATTACCCTCCGAATCCAGCATCCCTGCAGAATGACAGAATCCAGCCTCCTACCTCAACCTCTACAAGCAACCGATACCGCTATGGCAGGCCTTACTCCAACTTCGATGAACGGTCTAACATCATCGGGCAGCCCGGCGGCAACTTCCACAACGACGGTGGCAGCCGATGTCCCAGCCATGACAATGCTGCCTGAGGTCTCGACAACACTCGCTGTCGTCACGAACCCAACGCCCACGGCATCGACGACGTCCAAAGATGAATTATGTCCTTCCTGCGCAAAAGACGGCCGACCTGCCAAGCGAAACCTTAAGACGACCCATTGGGTGGAATGTGAGGCTTGCCGGACATGGTATCACTGGGACTGCGTGTCAGGAGGTCAGCCACTGAGCACTATTGATAAGTGGTAAGCTGAGACCTTTACTCTCCTCACCGGGAAATCCTTTCTGAGCCGAGAGGTACTTTGTTTACCGACTTTCGGGGCAGGTATTGCGCGAGCTGCTTGCAGTCGAATACCTCATTAGCCATAACGTTCAAGCCACCCGCTAGGTGCGTAGTGCTTCCAGCTTTACAGTATCCAACATCTGTTTCCCTAACGCTTGCACCTTGTCTAGGAAATCCTCCCGAAAACGGACCCAGTTGAATTATGCCGCCCTCGACGGCGAGGGCTCCTCCTCATCGTCAAATCCAGACAAATGGATGAAGATAATCGAGAATAAGCCCACCGCCCCTGATCGCTTTAAACGGATGAAAGGCGAAGACGTCAACGTCAAATGGATGGATGAGGATGAGACCGCCTTTCGTGAACCAGTCGTCATTGAGGATGCCAAAGGTCTCGGGATGCGGATGCCATGTTGGCCATCAGAAGACGGAGTGGGCGGTGCAACAGTTCCTTTCGATGTCAGGGATGTCGCTCGAATAGTCGGGGAAGAAACTCCTGTCGAAGTGATCGGTGAGTAAGTTGATCACAATAAGTTTGACCCCGCTGCTGAATTGGTGCATGGCGCTAGACGTGGCTACTCAGTCGAACTCTCCGGGGTGGAACCTTGCTCGTTGGGCGGAGTATTACCACAAACCGGAGGAGGAGCGGGACAAGATTCGAAACGTCATATCCCTCGAAGTCACTGGAACACCTATGGCCGAGATGATAGCCCCTCCAAGGTTGGTACAGGATATCGACTGGTTTCAGCGATACTGGCCTTTGAACCGAAGAGGCAAAGGCCAATTTCCAAAGGTTCAATTGTACTGTTTGATGAGCGTCGCCAAGAGCTGGACGGTAGGAAGTGATCTCGGTCGCAGATGGTTGCTGTCGTTGACCAGGGTTCTCCTCTAGGATATGCATGTTGATTTCGCCGGTAGTTCCGTGTTCTACCACGTGTTGAAGGGTTCCAAAGTCTTTTATTTCATCCGTCCGACCAAGGCGAACCTGAATGCCTATGAGAAGTGGTGTGGAAGTGAATTACAATCTTCAACGTGGCTTGGCGACCTGGTAGACGAAGTCGTGAAGGTCGAACTTCAGCAAGGGAACACGATGTAAGCGGGTTGAGACTTTTTGGAGCACCTGGTCGCATACTCATGGAGAATATAGGTTCATTCCAACAGGCTGGATTCATGCAGTGGTATGATGTAACGTTTTACTTGCTAGATTGTTACCTGTGGCGCTAAAGCATGAATTCAACCCAGTATACTCCAAAAGACTCCCTAGTGATCGGTGGAAACTTCCTCCACTCGTATAACATCTCGACACGTGCGTTGCAAGACGGAGACATCTCGAAAACGTCGATACTGACTTCGTGCTTGCTTGCGCAGAGCTCAAGGTTAGGGACATTGAAATCAAGACGAAGGTGCCGAAGAAATTCAGGTTTCCAATGTTTCAAAGGCATGCGCTTCCCCATCATGCCGTTTAAGGGATTCTGACAACTTTGACAGGATGTGTTGGTACGTTGGTGAAGCGTACACACGGGCCCTACGAAACAAGGAGGAAATATGCCCTCGGATACTCCCAGAATTGCGCACCCTGTCTGATTTCCTCATCTCTGAGGCAAGACTCATTGAAAGCATACCGAATGACTCAACGAAGAAGGAAACTCGGGAGATGGTACCTGCCGACAAAGTGCCAGATGCTCCGGCCCTAGCACGTGAGCTTCGCTGGAGGCTTCGTCTCCAACTCGACGGCGAATCTGGCGACGAGAAACCGGCCAAACAGGCGAACGGTCACGGGATAGCGAACGGTGGCGCTCGCAACAAACGCTCCACCCCTTCCAGTTCTGTGGCCGGCAACAAGCGTAAACGCCTCGCAAACGACGAGCGGGCTGGGTCGCAAGACACGATGTTATCCGACTCTGCTGGCGGAATCTTCAAAAACTACACCCCTCGTCCTTGGGAGTCTGTGAAAAAGACTGAAGGACTTGTCTCCAAGCGGAGCGCCGTGCCGCTGCCCGAGGACTGGGAGGCGGGGGTGGACGTAGGATCATCAAGGGTCGGGGAGCTGGAAACGCGAATTGATTCTGTCGTCAAAGTGCGGCGGGTTGAGGGTGAGCAGGGCAAGGTTATTCTCGAACGGGAGACGATCATGCGTACGAAAGAAGTCTGGTGCGCTGAGGACGGAGATGTGATGCAGATGGGATGAATGAACCTGCCCTCTGGGCGCTTTGTCGGATTGTTGCATATACGTACATTTCTGCCACACAACCCCCCTCAGTATCTCCCTGTATCACGTATCTTATAACTACTATCAGTTGCAAAACGCGGTCGTCGTCGCTGTCCACCGCCGTCCCCGAGCATCGTCGATCGCTGGACGAATAAACACCGCGCATCAAAAGCAGCCAATTCCAACTTGGACTACTCTCAGCTTCCCAAAACTACCCTCTACATGAGTTCACCCACCACGGCGCTCGCCCATCCCCAACCAAGAGGATCTATTTCAGACGATAGCTCACGGAGGAATGGAGGCGTCCCAACGCTAGAAACCCCAGAAGGAACCTGGTCACCAGACGCAGGCAATGCCTATGGGCCAACCCACTTCGGGGGCGATGCTGCTGCAGAACCGCGACGTGGATCGTACGATGACCCCTCTCGAGGTATGCAATCATTTCTCCAGCTAGGATGACGTGCATGCTAATCATGTCTGCGTCACTCCACTGGAGTCAGGCCAACCGCTGATGCGCCTGCAGAATCGGTCGACACCTGCCCTGCCAACCCAGTTCGAAGCTCAAGGTTACGACTCTCAACCCCCGCCGCTCCCAGGCCAACCGCAGGATCCGACGGCTCAGCTAAACTTTGGGGCTATGAGCATTCAAGATCCAGTACAGCGTCCTGGCACATCAAACTCCTATCGACCCGGCGACGCTCGTAGCATGTCGGGACGAGGAAGGGGTCTACCCCCTCACCCCTACCCTCAGCGGGGCGGGCCTCCTCACCCGCAACAGTGGGGACCGCCACCTCCAGGGCAGAACGGGGGAGCGTACTACGATAATGGGTCCGTGTATTCCGGGAGAAGTTCGCATTTCGACGGCAGTAGCCACGGACACGACACCGACGCTTCGAGCATTCGATCTGGAGATAGCAGACGCGTTCCTATGGGCCCTCCTGGAAATGGATACATGCAGCGCCCACCGCCGCCTGGTGGATACGGCGGATACCCGCCGCCCCAAGGTTATGCCGGACCTGGCTGGCATCCCCCTCCACCGCAGCAGTATCAGCAGCAGGAGTTCAACCCACTCTACGCAGCCGCGAGCGACGTGCTCGGCCTAGGTCCTCCCCCGGGCCAAGGACCATTCCCTGGACCAGGTCCCTCTCAAGGACCGATCCCTCACTCGGCGTCGGCCCCGCCATATGCAGGTGGTGGACCAGGATTTGGTCAGGGACCTCCGCCACCAGGACCGCCACCGCCAGGACCAGGGCTTCCACCGCCAGGACCAGGACTTTCGCCTTACTCTGCTGGAGGGAATCTAGCACGTGGTCCTTCGAGTGCATCCTCTATTCGATCGGAGCGTCGCCCTGGAATGGAGCGCGCCCCTGAAACGCTCTCAACGTTGAACACTCGGAAGAGCAAAGCGATCGATGTCAGAGATCCTCCGTATACTAAGGAATATGTCGAGGACTACCGCACCCGGATAAAGGCCGACCCCGACCCCGAAGCCCATTTTGCCTATGCAAAGTATCTCATCGAGGCCGCCAAACGAATCGGATCTGACACTCCAGATGATCGTCAAATCCGAAAGTACCGGGAGGGCTTGATTACGGAGTCTCTCAAAGTTATGCGGCGATTGGCGACTCAAGGAGAAACCTACGCAGAAGCGCAATTCTTCCTCGCGAACTGCCACGGGACCGGAATGCTGGGGCTCCAAGTCGACCACGAACGTGCTTATCATTTGTACCTTCAAGCGGCCAAGCAGAACCATCCGGCCGCATGCTACCGAGTTGCCGTTTGTAACGACATTGGTGCGGGAACGAAGAAGGACCCGCTTAGGGCGTTCACATTCTACCGAAAGGCGGCCTCGCTGGGCGACACGGCGGCCATGTACAAACTCGGGACGATCCTGTTACGCGGAGGACTCGGGCAGCAGCCGAACGCTCGCGAAGCCGTGCAGTGGTTGAAGCGAGCGGCAGAGCAAGCGGACGAAGAGAACCCGCACGCGCTGTACACTTTGGCCACGCTCCACGAACGAGCAGACAACGAAGGAATGGTGGTCCACGACGTCCCATACGCGATCGAATTGTACACCAGAGCAGGCCAATTAGGCCACGTTCCCAGTCAACTCAAGCTTGGGACGTCCTACGAGCAAGGTCTCATGGGTTGCCCTGTTGACCCTCGAAAGAGTATTGCGTGGTACTCCAAAGCCGCAGAGAAGGGAGACCCGGAAGCCGAGCTTAGCTTGAGTGGGTGGTACTTGACTGGAGCCGAAGGTATCTTGAAGCAAAGCGATTCGGAGGCGTACTTGTGGGCCCGTAAAGCCGCGAACAAAGCTTGGCCAAGAGCAGAGTACGCTGTGGGATACTATGCGGAAACTGGAATTGGTGTTCAGCAGGATATGGATTTGGCAAAGAGGTGGTATATGAGAGCTGCAGGTACGCAATCGTGGGCGGTTCCAACTTTAGTCTTAGCTGACGCTGTCCGCGGTTGTTTAGCGCAAGGAAACAAGCGAGCGATGGCTCGATTGACGGAGCTCAAGCGTCTAGGAAACAGGAGAGTTGCAGCGGCAAGACCAACTCGACAGCAGGCTGGCGACGAAAATTGTGTTATCATGTAATGAGGGCCGATCGGCATGCCCGCGGAAGGCTACAGAATGCAAAGAATCCTTACATAATACCCCCCACTGGATATATAACTTACGCGGCAGGAGTAGTCGTTATTACGCTTAACTCCTGCCTTCACTAATCGGAATCGTGGATATATTTCGTTGGAGATGCCTGGAGCGCTGTCACCTAGTATTTTTGACGCTTCAATGTTATTTATAACGAAACGGTCGAATTACACTGTCTATTAGATGTTGGGGACTGGAAGCGGGTTTACTCCCTCTCGGAGAGTTCTGCGACACCTGGCAAGTTCTGTGGGATGGGGAATATGGTCAGGAACGGATCTCAGCGTGTTGAGTGGACGGTGCCTTACCTTGCCCTCGAGAAGTTCCAAGCTGGCACCACCACCGGTGGAGACGTGGCTCAACTTGTCCTCGGACTTGTAGTTGGCAACAACAGTAGCAGTGTCGCCACCACCAACGATGACAGTTGCGCCCTTGGCGGCGGCTTCAATGCAGGCGTCGAGAAGAGCCTTGGAGCCGTTCGCGAAAGCGGGGAACTCGAACACACCAGGAGGTCTAGTTACCACGGGAAGAAGTAGATTAGCTGAGTTATGATATGTGCTATAACGGCTGCATTATGGGCTTACCCGTTCCAGAGGATGGTCTTCGCTTCCAAGACGGTATCGCGGTACAGCTTGCGGGATTCCTCACCAGCGTCGAGACCCATCCAGCCATCGGGAATGCCTTGCTGGTCGGTGGCGGTGCCAGTCTAAAGAACGGACATCGTACGTTAAGGTCTGAGTAGTTAACAAAGTAGGAAGTCTTACAGTAGCGTCCTTGTCGAATTTGTCGGCCGTGATGTAGTCAACGGGCAAGACAACTTTGATGTTTTTACTCTTGGCCTTCTCGATCAAAGCAGCAACCTTCTCAGAGCCGGGTTGGTCGAAGAGCGAGTTGCCGATCTACATGGAGCAATGCTGAGTGTCTTGAAGGTGGGGATTGGGAATTTTTTCAACTCACAGCGACGTTCTCCAAAGTCTTTTTGAAGGTGAAGGCCATACCACCGCAGATGATGAGAGAATCGACCTTGAGGGGCACTAGTTAGTGACCATTGTCAACCTATTCAAATGCTATTCACCTTGTCAAGCATGTTCTCAATGAGTTGGATCTTATCGGAGACCTTTGCACCACCAAGAATAGCGAGGAAGGGGCGTTCGGGCGATTCGAGAGCCTTGGCGAAGTATTCAAGCTCCTTCTTCATGAGGAAACCAGCAGCGCGCTGAGGAAGCTTGACACCAACCATACTCGAGTGAGCACGGTGAGCGGTACCGAAAGCGTCATTGATGTAGACGTCGCCGAGGGCGGTCAAACCCTTACGGAACTCCTCGACCTTGGCCTTGTCGGCCTTGATCTTGTTGCCCTCCTTGTCTTTGGTGGAACCTTCTTCTTCGATGTGGAAGCGAAGGTTCTCCAGAAGGATGACGGTGCCCTCCGGAGCCTCGTTGACGGCCTTTTCAACATCAGGCCCAACGCACTCTGGGACGAACTTAACCTCACGGCCAAGCTGCTTGGAGACCTGCTCGGCTACGGGCTTGAGAGAATATTTTTCCACGACCTTCCCATCCGGACGTCCGAGGTGGGACATGAGAACCACGACCTTGGCCTCTGTGGCCAATTCAGTCAAAGGCTACTTAGGGGGTGAGGCATTCGAGATGACTTACTCTGGTCGATGGCATACTGGATGGTGGGTAACGCAGCATCAATCCTCTATATTAGGTGTTATATATCAGAGTTCAAACAGGTATATACAGACTACATCATACGAACCTGAGTGTTGGTGACCTTTCCATCCTTCATAGGGACGTTGAAGTCGACGCGGATCAGGACGCGCTTGCCTGCGAGGTCGACATCGGTGATGGAGAGTTTCTTTGAGAGGGACATGATGGCAAGGAGAGGAGTAGATGGGAGAGAACTGTGGTGGTGGGAGAGACTTAAATCATCTACATGTGGGTGCGGGTGGCCTCTGATCTCATCGGTCGACTCGGATCGTGTCGGAGTCGCGCTACCGCTACGCGCGACCTTAAGTCCCCGCCAACTCTCTCTCCCTTCACACCCCGACACCCCGACCATGGCATCGGCCGAATCAGCTGCCCCGCAACAAGCTCCGGCCCAGGCGAACGCTATTTCCAACAACGATCTCGACAACCCACAGCCATCTCGAGGCGGCAGAGGGAGAGGGAGGGGCCGCGGGCGACCGCGTGGCAGGGGTGGCGGCAGAGGCGGCCACCCTGGACCCCGTGTTGTCCGAGCCGAAGACCTAGAGGATGGTGACGAGCGAGCGGCAAAAGCAGATGATTCGAAGGATGAGGCGAAAGTGGCAGAAGTCACTGAGGCCGTCGCAAAACTGAGCGTCGAGCCCGGAAAGCCAGCTGACGACGCGCCTGCAGCTACAGCCTCATCGGCGACAGCAGCCCCCGATGCCAAGGAGACACCTGCAACCCCTACCAGTCCCACACCTGATGCAAAGAAGAAAGGAAAGCCTCCTGTTAGAAAGCCAGTTCTTGCACCACAGTACAGCAACCCGGACAGAATCAACACTGGCGGATTGAAAAATGTAAGTCTCGGTTTCGTTTCTTGGGGGGTTGCTCTATCTTTAAACGCCATTTCTTCGATAGGACAAACTATCCCCTGAGGAGCTCGACAAGGTCATGGAGAGGATGCGCCAGAAAAACCAGGAGATTCTGGCAAGGCGAGAGGTCCGTAAAACTGCCATATTTGGGAGCAACTGTACACAATCTGACACGTTGTCGTACCCTTTCTAAAGGAGGTGGAAGCGGACCAATACTTCTACTCGACCGCAATAGCTGCCGATGAAGATAAGCGAAAGGAAGAGGCCGAGCAACGAAACGCGGAGCGAGCTGCCAGAGTGGCCAAGGATCAACAAAAGAGGAAAGTTCAAGAGCAAATTGACGCCAAACGTTCCGAAGCTGTTGAGAGAAAGTTGTCAAAGCAAGAAGGGAGAGAGTGGGACGCTGAGAAGGGTGATTCCTGGGCAAATAGCCGGGGGACGTATGCTCCAAGGTCTGGTCGTGGGGGGCGGGGGCGACCCAGGGGAGGAGGCCGCGGCGGAAGAGGTGGCGGACCCAGCCAACGTCCCGCTGAAGCCAAGGCCGATGAAGGATCGAACGACAATCAACAAACACCGGCAGAAGCAAGCACCTCTGTAGCCCCCGGGACTGCGATCTAGCGTGGCAGCATGGCCCATGCATTGAAGTAGCACCTAATAGTGCCTAGCCTGATTCGAATGCCCCAGTCGAGCTGTGGGAGTGGAGGTAAGTTCCTCACACTCTTTCAAGCAGTTCTGTTGCCCTGACATTCATCGCAGGACGCTTTCAACGGATTTAACAAACATCACCCTAGCATCTAGTTACCCTTTTGCCGAATATATGATGAATCGACACGACTAGACGAGCCTTTCCTTCTAAACAAAGCCACGCACACGTGAGGTTGAACAATAAATGCAGTAAAGGCTTGTTAAAGTCAGCCAACTAGAAAATGACATCCTCATCCTTCTCTTCCAAAAGATTCGGTGCTGGCGCCCGGTCGGCAGCTCCTTCCTCGATTTCTCCTCCTGCTGCTGTCATATCCGCTAACCTCTTCGCCTCCGCGGCTGCTGCATCTCGCTTCTTCTTGCCCTGCACCTTTTTCAGCCTATGGGGATAGTCACGGGTGTTCAATTTAGGCGCACATTCGCAAAAACTATCATCACCCACCTGAAGAACTCCTCCCGATCCATCTCATCGAGCTCACTCATCACATACTTGATGGTATTCTCCAATTTCGGAATGACAACGTGCTCGATCGCGTTTACTCTCCGGTTCGTTGCTTTAATAACCTCGTCCAAGATCGTAAAGGCGGTTTGTAACGAAGCAAGTTCGACCAAGGTTTCGACGGCTTTTGCGTAGACTTCTTTTGATTTCTGAATCTGTTGACCACCTCGTCCGAGACCAGTCAAGTTGAAGTCTGAGGTATTAATCGTGTTGTTAGCGACTTTTCAATAGCCTGTATACAGAACGTAAGGCTTACCGCTTCCGCTTGGATCTCGATCCACCTCAAAGGCCGGTAACAGTACACCGGATACGTTATCCTGCTTGGCCTTGACTTTGAAAGAAGCAGTTTTGACGGATTCTTGCACCTGATACGAAATGTCGCCTGTCGCATAGGTCACTTCCGCTAGGGAGAAAGACGCAAGCTGCATTACGCGCCCCATCTTTCTCTTGGCCTTGGATTTTGGAGGTAATGCGCGCACAGGGGTTGCGGGACGCAGCAAGTGAGCGTCTCCAACATTTGGGATCGAGAGCCAGGGACTCTCACCTCGTCCACCTTCTTCAAGATTGATCTGAACCTCGTAGTAAGAGCATCGCGCTTTTTCGCCAGCAACGAGTGACCAGTCTGAGCTCCTTTCAGCCTCAACTTGGTGTTGGTCAAGGCCATCCGCGTTGGGAAAATTGCTTCTCGCGGCCCGGTTCCAGACATCTTGAACTCGAGTTAATGATCTAGTTTGACGCTTCGCTTGATGTTTAGCAACTCAGAGACGTTGGATGCACGAGGTGCCGGGCGAAGGGGCTAATCGGCGGTCGAATCTGGAACGGAGACACCATACTTCTCACGCCTCATTTCAACCCTCAATAAGGAAGGTGGCAAGGTCCGACACACCTCTTCCCTTCAACCAACCTCCTGTTAAGCACTTACAACGATGGCCTCTCCGTGGATCCGACACATCAACAAGGAAAGCGAACTGAACCAGCTCATAGACACTAAACCTGTCGTTGTTATTGACTTCCACGCGACGTAAGTTCTTGTGACTTAGTGGTTTCGATGCTTACTCATCGAAGCCACTTCGTGTTCTTTTATCTCGTTCAACAGCTGGTGCGGGCCATGCCAGTAAGGATACAAGTCCTTTCCTATCAGTAGAATAAGTGATTCTTAAATATTTGACCTCCTAGCGCGATCGCTCCAACATACTCCCAGCTCGCTGATGAGGTAGGAGTCGTCTCTTGCCGCGTTAACACATTGCTCAAAGCCAGGGCGGACGATTCGGGTATAGTTCAAGACGGTGACTTTCACCAAGGTCGATGTAGACAAATTGCAATCGATTGCGAAGAAATACAAAGTACGTAATCTCCCAGTCGCCTGCTTACCTTGGCTGACCCATCCCTGCAGGTATCGGCAATGCCGACCTTCGTTGTCATCAAAGACAAGCAGGAAGCCGAACAACTAAGAGGAGCTGATCAAAGGGCCCTTCGAGCCCTTGTTAAGAAATATGCACCCGCGGCTGGTGAAAGCAATGAAGCCTCCGGCTCTGGCGACGGTGGACCGGCACCATCTGATGTAAGAGCCATGTACTACCCGCGGTTACAGGGCAATGCTAACGCGTGATACTTGCCCTAGGTATCGCTCTTGGAGTACCTCGATTCCACACAAGTCAACTGTCTAAATGAGAATCCAGAGCACACCTTGAAGTCCATTGTCGGCGCGAAAACCCGAAAATCCAGTCCGGCTTATCTAGAGAGTGACGCGGACGAGCAGCTCTTGATAACCATTCCCGTATGTTTCCTGGTGTATGATTGAAGAAGCTCGCTGACTCATATTGATTCTAGTTCAACCAAGTCGTTCGAATTCGGTCGATTGTCATCCACACCGCAGAGGCCCAAAAAGGGCCCAAGGATATTAAGATCGACATCAACAAACCTTCCATCGGGTTTAGTGACATCGAAGATGCGAAGGAGCCCGCGGTTGTGCAGGAGATCACCGTGCCAGAGGATTTCGTAGCAGAAGGCAAGCACATCCACCTTCGTTTCGTTCGCCTTCAAAAAGTCAACTCGCTTCATGTAAGTCGTCTCGCTTGATCCTGATTGCCATTTTGACGCTAAATTTATTGCTTTCTGCTATAGATATTCGTGGGCTCAAACCACGGTGGAGTCGATGAGACAAGAATTGATGCAATTGACGTTTTCGGTCAACCTGTGGCGTGCGTCACGTCACCTTCAGGGCTGCCCGTACCTGCTTTCTAAATCATCAACGCTCTGTTTCCATAGGACTACTCAAATGTCAGGTTTCAGGAAGATGGAAGACGACTAAAGGCACTTGCTTGCGTTCGCAAAGGAGGAGAGTACTGTGCTAGGAGCGGACGTGTGGCCCAATCTACCAAATATCCAAGTACATATTGAAAAGGCGCCTGTCCCCCTCCGAGCCTTCGAAAATTCAATTGATATTGTTGACTTCACTAAACCCCCCTTCAACCGTCGGTGGTCGAAAGGCATTTTGGTACTGGGTGAAGACGCCATACCCCAATGGTTCGCGTACCACCTGCATTAACGACGTCAACACGGTGTATCGCTTGATTTGATATGTGTTGAACGAACGTGACCGTTCGATGGGCCACATCGAGATGCGCATCGCGAGGCCAGTCAGGTGACCCCGGGCCTCGCGCATAGAAGGACGCCAGCGATTTAGATTGTTCGTTCTCCACTAAGAATTTTCTTCGAATGTGGAGTCAAGTTATTTAGAATATATTTTAACCACATCTTGCTCTTTGCGATGGTCGCATTGGGATTGCATTTGCTGTCTTCGCTTGGGGCCGAGGAACGACAACGACGACAATCCTCGCCCAGCTGCAGGCGGTGGTCCATTTGTTAGCTCCGTCATCTTCACGCATCATATAAATACCTAATAAACCACCTTTTTTACTTATTTTAGACGCAATGTAACCGTTGAATAGGCTAACCGCTCGACGTTCGACGTTCGAAATCGAACTCTTCCTTGACCCTTCCCGGCTTCCACACACGCACCCCTTCAAGTCTCGATCAATGGGGAAGGGAAGGTGGTAAGGTTCGACAAGCTTCCTACCTTCAACCACTCCTTCAACCACTTCCCTTCAATTACTTCCCCCCGACCGCCTCCCTTCAACCACTTGCAACAATGACCTCTCCATGGATTCGACACATCAACAACGAAAGCGAGCTGAATCAGCTCATAGATACCAAACCCGTCGTTATGATTAACTTTTCTGCTTCGTGAGTTCTTGTGACTTGATGATCTCGATGTTGACGCCTTGACACTAATTCGGACTCTGCCATATCACCCCAATAGCTGGTGTCCCCCATCCAAGTAAGAATTAAAAACAACTATACGGTAAAATAATGATTCTCAGATATATGATCTTATAGCATGATTAATCCAACATATTGCCGGCTGGCTAATGAGGTACATAGTTTCGTCACATTACCGCGTCGCTAAAGCATTGATGCTTCCATCTGCATCTAGTTCCGGACAGTTACTTTCACAAAGGTCGACGTGGACAGATTGCAATTACTTGCGACAGAATACAATGCACGTAATCTCCCAGTCGGCTGCTTACGACTTTCGCTGAGCCAACCCTTGCAGGTGTCGGCCATGCCGACCTTCGTGGTCATCAAGGACAGAGAGGAAGTTGGCCGACAAATAGGAGCTTATCCAGAGGGTCTTCGCTCTCTTGTTTCGACGCATGCACCCAAGGCCGATGAAAGCAGTGGAGCGCCTGCATCATCTGTACGAGCCACGGGCAATCCGTCGTTACAGAACAATGCTGACGAGTAACACGTACCGTAGGTGTCGCTTCTAGAGTACCTGGATCTCAGTCAGGCTAACTGTCTGAACGAGAAACCTGATCACACATTGACGTCCATCGTTGGGATCAAAGTACGAAACTTCAGTGCGGCATATCTGGAGAGTGACGCGGACGAGCAACTCCTGATAAGCCTCCCTGTACGTTTTAATGGTGTGGGACTGGAGAAGGTAGCTGACTTAGGTTGATTATAGTTCAACCAAATAGTTCGAGTTCGGTCGATTGTGATCCATACCAAGGAGGCCCAAAAGGGCCCCAAAGATATCAAGGTCGACATTAACAAACCTTCCATCGGGTTTAGTGACATTGAGGATGCAAAGGAGCCCGCAGTTGTACAGGAGATCACCGTACCAGAAGATTTCGTAGCAGAAGGAAAGCACATCCACCTTCGTCTCGTTCGCCTCCAGCAAGTCAGCTCGCTTCATGTAAGGCGTCTTGCCCACTGCTGAGTAACATGCCGGCGCTGAAGTTGTGACTTTCTCCTATAGATATTCGTGAGCTCGAACCACGGTGGAGTCGATGAGACACGAATTGATTCAATTGATGTTTTTGGTGAACCGTGCGTCACATCACGTGCAGGGCTGTCCAAATCTTCTTCCTGAATCGGCAATTCTCTATTTTCACAGGTCCATTCGAATGTAAGGTTTGAAGAAGATGGAAGACGACTAAAGGCACTTGTCCGCAAACGAGAGTACTGTACTGTGGCGGGACGTGTCCCCCATCTACGAAATATCCAAGTACATATTGAAACGGCGTCGGTCCTCCTCTGAACCTTCGAAAATCCAATTGATAGTCTTGACTTCACTGAATCCCTCTTCAACTGTTGGTGGTTGAAAGGCATTTTGGTACTGGGTGAAAACGCCATACCCCAACATTTCGCGTGTAGTCTGCATTGAAGACGTCAACACTGAGCGCCAGAATGGGACATACGATCTGAGACGAACCTCATTGGATTTGACAGTATCTGATAAGAAGTGTGCCCTATAAAGGTTGATGTGCCATGCAAGATCCAAAGTGATGTTCCACACGAGCGCACTAAGAGGGAGTGAGGTAAATGGCTCGTAGGCGAACTTAGAGGGCCGGAGGCGCACCGTATTGAGACGTTGAGTTCTTGGGCAAGTCTGTGGTAGTCAGCACGCGTTGCGAGGTCTCGGTTTGTATTATCTAGAGGTTACATGTTTCAGAAATGGTTCGACCAATAAAGTAGAGCATTGGGCGTTCACATACCAACAGCACAGCTCTTTCCACTGGCTATTGCTTCGCGGACCGCTGCCAGGCACTTGGACTTGGTCTTGAGGGTATCTTGATTTACATGTACATATCCAGCGGGTGCGAAGTGGCGTTTGTAGAACGAAGTCTTTCCCGATGCTGGATAGCCCACAAACAAGACGATTTCAGGCTTGACAGGATTCGGAGGAATCAGCGGTGTCGATGTTGGAGTGAAAAGGGGGCCTGAGAGTGGCAAAACAGTCATTTAGGCTTGGATGTATGCTGCCTGAGGGAAAGCAACTTGCCTTCGGAATCCAAGGACAAGGATGAGGGATGGAATCCCCTCGACTTGAATAGTTTAGGAGGGCGGTTTAAGAAGAACTCCTAATAGACCAAATTTGTTTTACAATAGGAGCGGCAGCGGGTCGCAGGGCTCGACTCACCTCTGGGGTATAGAAGGGTATCCCAACGTTCTGAGCGTAGAGTCGGTCGGTTATATTGTGATCTCCATCTCGCCCTGCAGCATCACCGATATAGAAAGACTTGCTCAAGTCTGGGGGAGGAAGGTCAGCCCGGCCTGAAAATGAAAACTAAAGGCAAGTGCACTCGCCAATTTCAATTCCCTCATTCTTGAATAATTTCTCGAGCTCGAACCAGGTTCCCGGGATTGGTTTGCGATATTGATCCTTAGAGCTAGCGACAAAAATGCGGAACGGAACAGTGGGGATCTTGAAGGTATGAGAAATTTAGGTCTTAGGTCGGTCCTGTCTCGACAACGGTCAAGAGACTGGCTCACAGCGGACGCAATCAAGGGAAGCTTGTCAAAGAACTTCTTAAACTTCGGAAGTTTGGCGCGAGCGTCCGGATCCTTTGATTTTCCTTTTGGTGGTTCACCAAGAGCTTGGTTTGTCACTAGGACAATTGAATACCTATGCAATGTCGGTGTGAGCGACGGCATCTATGTACGCAGTTAAGCAAGAGGCGCACCCTTCTTCATCCAGTTCCTTCAGCTTTTTAGGTATGATTGTTCCATCAGCCCACCATTTCCAGTCTTCGTGGTCTTTGGCGAACTTGGCACCAGACTTTGGTTTGATTAACGTCCCATCTATATCGAATGCAGCGACTTTCGGGGAGCTTTTGGGTTGCAAATGGATCCCATGTCGGCATGTGCCACCCAGCCATCCAAGCCATTGGATAGGTCCAGGTTCTTCTCCGGTTTTGGGGCGGAAGAAAGGGTGAACTGCGAGGTATAAATGTTAGTGTTCGCGTGTCCTCCAGGCCTCCAGACGGACGAACTCACTGTTCGACTCCGGGTCCGATCTAGCTACCTTGGCGCCCTTAGAAGGACCAGCTGTTTCGTTGTCCTCCGCTCTCCCTCGCTTCTGGACACGGCCGCTTGCTGAGGACGAGGCTGTTGCGGTCACCAATCCAGTCGTAAATGAAACCTCCGCTTTACGAGCGATCGAACCGCGTCCCACCTGCTGCCTTGTCACTGGAAGAAGAAGAGACTTTAGACTTGCTGGCTGTCGCATCGCGGCTAGTGCTCGACATCGTGTAGCGAGAGGGAGAACGTTGTGTGGTTTCGGTGCCCGGCCTCGAGACGCGTTGTTTGTCGACCACCGCGTCGTTTCGCTTTACACACCCCAATCAACCTTCTTCACGATGGTATTCAGCCAAACGGTTTCGCAGCACAACAAACCCGTGAGTAGAACGCGTTCTGGCTGTGGGGCACACGGCCAACCTGCACAATAGGTTCTAGTGGCAAGCACGCATGATGGCAAGAAACATGAGATGTCCTTCAGAATCTGGTTTCGGAATTGACCTGGAACCCTCACAGTCCGAAACATCGCGAATACACTTCGAGGCGTGAATTTCTCTAATGTATGGGTTAGACTCAATGTCCTGGAATGCATTTTCAAGAGCTCTCCTTTCAGTCCCAGCGAGCAACCTTCAACATCCTTGAACCTGGCTTGAGCATAGTTGTTGAAGATTCGAGAACCTTACTTGGTAAGCTCATTATATCTCTGAATAATCTATGACACTCTGTTTCCGTATCGCTTACTTAGTCCTAGCACGAGCCATTCTCCCAAAGCAAATGTTTGACACATACGACTTCAACCCACCCCCAGATGCGGAAAACAGCGTCAGCTTCGAGATCGACCTAGCGGCCTTACTTACTGTGCTAGACATATTCGGTGCCGTTGGGTCTATGCCAAGCTCTTTTGGTACCGGAGCCGCTGGTGGGCGGGGCCGAAGTCGAGGAAAGTGGGGTGCAAACGGGGACGAGGGAGAATTTGCAGACGCTAACACAAGTGGTGGCATTTAGCGGTTCCTTTTGCCGAATGACAAGAGTGGCAAACTGACTGGCATGAGAATGGTCTATGAAGGAGAAGGCTATCCGATATCACTGACACTGCAAGTCTTTGTGTTCGGATGCGGAGCTGTCGCTGAGATTGGGCTGATCTAGGTCAGAGGATGCTTCCGGTCCGACGACGACTTGCAAGTTGAACACGATGGAACCTGAACCTCATATGGAACTAGATTTCAACGACGAAGACAAGTAAATCTAACTTCAACTTGAGCTCGGGTGTTATTTCTGACCTTTGATATAGGGTAATTAAGATTATCATGAAGGTCAGGGCAAACCTGGACGTCACGCATTGTTCCATGGCACTGACAACAGGAAATCCCAGTCATCTTGGCTCTCTGAAGCGCTTTCCGAACTGGACAGCTCAACTGAAAAGCTCGCCATCATCTGTGCACCGCCCACCGAACCGCTCCCCACCACGTCGACAGGTAACAGCAGCCAGGTCCCTCGACCTACTGCGCGGCGGACGTCTATCGCGAGAGATGTGGGTGCTCAACCTACGTTTCGCTTGCTTGGCATAAGCGCGTACGGAAGCACGGAACTAGACTTTCCTAACGATCGTGAAGTGCTTCAATCGTTTGAGTGTGAGGAGCTCACTCAGTTCACGTGAGGGACTCCGACACCACCTCCCCCTCATTCTGCAGCGCTGATCTTTCTCGTGTTCAGGTATCGCTTCTCTCACATCGCCAAGATACAGAAGGCTTTGCAAGGGTCTATCCGAACCTCGTTGCGAATGGATGAAAGCGGTATTCTCAGCTTTCAGTTCCAAATGCCCACCGTCGTTAGCAACGGAAAGCAGTCCAACCCATTTATTGAGTTCACCGTACGCCACGTCCCTCCTCCAGCTTTTTACCATGAGCTGACCTCTACTTCAGTGTTTGGCTCTAAGTGATGACGATTGAATAGACATGTTATGAACGTTGAAAATTACCCAAGCCTGTCCCCGGCATGAACTTGCCCGGCCGCGTTGACATGTCCTCGCATAACATGACCCCATGATCTGGTCATTCGCCGGCCCCAAACCCCAGGTTGACGATGAGTTTCTCGCGTCCTTTTCGCTTCATCTCTTCAATAGCTTCACCGACTTTGCTGACCTCTTTCCACCCTGGCTGGGAAGAGTCCCTTTCCATATTCGGAACGGGTTCGACGAACCTTACTCGGAGCGCCAACCACTGCATCTGTTTGATCCTTTGAACGAACTCTTCCACTTCGTCTTTGGCTCCTTCTGCGTAAATGATACCAGGGTAGCCAACCTTGGCGAATCCGCTCAATTTCAACTCTTGTGACCACTTTAGAAGCGATTTCCTCTTTTGTGGGGAGATAAGGTGGTGAGATGAAAGCAAGGCATGGAATGGAACACAAGGAAGAGTGTCGGGCTTGTGTGGGGCTGAGATGTCCTCTACGTGCGGTTCGGCTTGACTCGCTTCTTCTGATATCAAAGGGAGTGCGTAGTCGCAAAGCAGCTGGTATACGATATTGCTGGAGTTGGCGTTAGAGGAACTGAAAGCTAAGGATATGCTATGCATGAAGAACTCACCTTTCCTCATCTTTTAAAAGGTCCTTAACTCGTTCCTTCAATCTCTTGTCCCAGAGTTCCTGCCGTTGACGGGACATCATTTCACCATGGATCGAAACCCGCCAGTCATCTGGAGTTTCGGGATAGGTATCTCCAAGTGTGACTGTAATTGATATCGAGCCCGCCGCCACGGTGAACGTCAGTGGAGTTTGATATATGTCTTGACTGCCTTCTGGGAGTGTTCCTGTCTGCGATAACACCTCAAGGGCCTTGAAGTAATTCATACCCAGAGGATTTGGAGGCCTTAGATTATCGGCCTCCTCGTCATCCTCGAACTCCAGAGACTCCCCCGGGAGTAGGGAGGATTTGATTAAGAGAATCTCTTCGAGTTGGGTGGCAAAGGTCATAACTAGGACATACTAAACCCGTAATGGGAAGGCGCGTGAACGGGGATGCTTGCAGGATTACATAAACAGAGGCAAGCATCGAGAAAATCTGATTCAAGACCACACCCTTACGACTCCTCAATCCCTGCCACCCGCTGCCCTACAGCGGACTACACAGTTTAGCCTTTGAGGAAGACTGAAATCTCGCAGGCAAGATGTCGAGCGCACCCCAAGATGAAGCTGAGCAGAACATTCAGGTGGGCGTTGGCCACTCTCACCAAATTGACCCCTGACGCTCATAATGACCCTGCTCTTCTGTAGATGTGGAAGGTCAGCGTTCCGTATAGTCCAAGATGAACCACCCAACTCATTCCGATGTCTTTTCCTCGCGACTTAGGTCAAGAAATTGATCAAGAGTCTAAATGCCGCGCGAGGGTGGGTGGCATTCGGTCCCGCATGTACCGACCCACTCTGACTATGACCCTCCACCCCCAGAGCCGGCACCTCCATGATCAGTCTGATCATTCCTCCGAGGGCCCAGATCTCCCAGATCCAGAACATGTTGACTCAAGAATACGGCACCGCGTCCAACATCAAGTCGCGTGTCAACCGCCTGTCTGTCTTGGCCGCCATCACGAGTACACAGCAACGTCTCAAATTGTACAACCGCGTTCCACCGAACGGACTGGTCCTGTTCGTCGGAACTATTCTAACGGACGAAGGGAAAGAAAAGAAAGTTTCCTTCGATTTCGAACCTCACAAGCCGATCAATACGTGGGTGCTATGGCCTTCTCTCCTCCTTTTCCTCACGTGTTCACGCGTCTTCGTAGATCCCTCTACCTCTGCGACAACAAGTTCCACACCGAAGCGTTGGAAGAACTTCTCGAGTCAGATGCCAAGTTCGGATTCATCGTCATGGACGGTAACGGTTCCCTTTTCGGAACTCTCGCCGGTAACACGCGCGAAGTCATTCACAAGTTCACGGTCGATCTCCCGAAGAAGCACGGTCGTGGTGGTCAGTCCGCCCTTCGTTTCGCT
>WSUI01000138.1:4167-18652 GCA_019633595.1 Tulasnella sp. UAMH 9824 | reverse complement strand
TCAAGCCAAGATCATCAAAGTCGTCGACGTCTCTTACGGCGGAGAGAACGGATTCAATCAGGTGCGCGCCGTTGTTTTGCCTGCTCGCTTGGGCCGTGCTGAACGAAAGGAACGCAGGCCATCGACCTCGCTGCCGAGTCTCTCGCCAACGTCAAATTCGTCCAAGAGAAGAAGCTGATCGAGAAGTACTTTGACGAGATCAACCTCGACAGCGGAAAGTACTGCTTCGGCATCGACGACACACTCAAGGGTTTGGAGATGGGCGCCGTCGAAACTCTCATCGTCTGGGAGAACTTGCCGCACATGCGCTACGTCCTTCGCAACGCTGCTGGAGGTAGGAGGTTCAGAGATCATAACGTTCGTTGGAAACTAACCCACGGTCGCTGGCACTCCTTAGAGGAAATCGTCGTTTATGGCAACAAAGAGAACGAGAAGGACAAGGAAAAGTTCATGGACAAGTCTACAGGTCAGGAGATGGAACAAGCTGCCGAACCTCAAAGCTTGCTTGAGTGGTTCGCTGAGCGTTACCGCGATTTCGGTGCGAAACTCGAGGTAAGCGCATTCCGCAGTTCCGCCACGTCCCTTCCAGCTCAGCCTTTTTTTCTATTCTCCCATCGCCATCCAGTTCGTAACCAACCGCAGTCAAGAAGGCTCCCAATTCGTCAAGGGCTTCGGTGGTATCGGCGGCATCTTGCGCTACAAGGTCGACATGTCCAACTTGGCAGGTCCCGAAGAGGACGATGACGAGTTCTACGACACCGACGAAGAGCCTATGTGACTATCGTGTGGGCGCGTGTCGCCATCCCACCTTGCTGCGCGTCCGGTCGAGGTGAGGGGGCTGAGAAACGAAGGAAGCGGAGTGAGACCGGACGTGCTGGCGTTTGAAGGAGAGAAGAGGACGAAGGACGTTGTTGGAAGCGGTGTCAACGAGGACATGAGAATTGCTCAAGGAACGAAGGAAAGCGCGACGCTGGCTTGTCAGGTGTAAGTACGCACACGAGCTTTTGCGATCACTGGACTGACGAAAGCCTTACGTCCTAAGGCCAATCGGTGCGGCTGTTGTTACCTATTTCTCCAGCTCGTGCCAAGTCAGCGGTTAAACGGCGCAACATTTTCTGTAACGTTGTGGATTCTATCGAATAAATGAATGATATCTGTCTCGTCTTGCCAAAGCTTCAGACTAGTGTTCTCGAGTGTTCGCGGGTGATGCAGAGCACATTACAACAGTTTGATCGAAACTGTGTCCGATTCTACTATACGTACACACATATGTGGTAGGTAAAAAAAAGTGAGGCTAAACAACCGAAAGAAAAAAGTATGGAAGCACAAGAATAAGTAATGGTAAAGAGGCGAGGCCACAAAAAAGGGGGGCGGTTGTCGGCATCGGATGAAGTGTGTGCGATGAAGAAAAGAACAGTCCGTTCTGCTGCTGGGGCATAGCGGCAATAGGTGTTGAAGTGTTGTCGGATTCGGTTGAAGGTCAGTGGAAGGCGGGCGGAAGAAGAGTGAAGAAGGGGAAGAAGAGGGGGAAGAAGGGGGTACTGAAATAAACAGATCGACGGTAGAGTTTGACGAGGGAGTTTGTTGACAAGAACTTTTTGTAATGTATGATACAAATGCGAAGGGATCATGAGGAATGAGGAGAGTTTGGCGAGAGGAGAAGAGGGTCGACGTATTGCTGGGCGAGGCGGTGTGGAGGGTCCCGGCTTGAACGAAGTTCGATATGATATCGGCGCAGGAGGGATCGCAGGACGAGCGACGCCGAAAGTGACGGTGCAGCACAACAGCTTCATCGACAACTTCCCGCCTGATCACCCATCCTACCATCGCCCCAACCCATCCTACCAAGCCCCGCCGAATAAACCGACCACCTCCATCCTCGATAGCCACCACGTCGTCCTTCTTCCTGTCGTTCGTCTGCAAGAATGCCAACTAAGGCTTCTTGAACTCGAGCAGCACAGTGTAAATCGTGTTGAACGCGGTGTAGATCTCTTCTCGGACCTGAGAGGCAGGTAGGGAAGGGCAAAGGGAGAGCTCGAGTGTAAGCGCACGGCTCACAAAACAATCACACGCAAAGAGGGAGGTAGAAAGGACGACGGCACGAGGAAAGGGAAGAAACGCGAGGTCATGGTGGTTCAAACAAAGAGATATATATTACCTTGGCACCCGTCAACACGATCTTGCCCGACACGAAGATCAGGAGCACCACCTTGGGCTTCAACATCCTGTAGATGAGACCAGGGAACAACTAATGACGGCACCAAGCAAACACAATAAAAATAGAACGAGAGGGGAAAGAGAAAGTTTCGTTCAGCATTCAATGAACCACCCATGGTCGTTGACGATCTCGGCAAGGTTCAAGATGCTTACCTCCGGCTCGTACGAGCTGAACTGTCCGTGCGAGTATGCGAGTCCCTCCAACCGAATGGGGAACTTGACGTCGCAACTGCCGACGATGTTCTGGATCTTGAACTCGCTGAACTTGGCGTCGAAGCCGAGCTTCTGCACGATACGCGCGTACTTGCGAGACGCCAGGCGGGAGTCATCTTCAGACTTGGCACCGGTGACGACCATCTTGCCGGAGGCGAAGATCAACGCGGTGGTCTTGGGGTCACGGATGCGCATGATGACGGCGGCGAAACGCTGTTCGAGAAGAAAGAGGCGATGGTCAGTGCCATGTGGCGGTGGCGGAGGTGGCGATGACGACGAACCTTGGGATTGTACTCGGCGTTACGAGCATGCAGAGCGATCGTCTTGAGATCCAGTCGACAGTCGAGGTTGACAGTGGCGACGATGTTTCTGTTTGGAAGGGCGAAGGAGGGGAGGGGGTAGGGGGTTTCGAGATTAGATATGAGCTCAGTTCACGTTGCAATTTTTCGGGCGACTCACTGTAATGTTGGCACAATGCCCTCCACAGCCGTAATGTGCTGCTGCTCCAACGTCAGTCCAGTCTTCTCCACCGCACCGCTGCCGCTTCCCGAGGCGCCTGGGGTGCTTGCAGCGGGGGCGACGACGGTAGTCGGGCTTCCACTGGAGCTTGCGCCAGGCGTGGACAAAGCGTACTGAGGCTGTTGCTGCTGCTGTTGCTGCTGCTGGCCAAGGTTGTACGCGTTGCGGTTGTGCGGAGGGACGGTGGGAATAGCGACGGACATGATGTATAGGGAGCGGAGAGTGTTTGTGCTTTTAGGTTGTTGTCGTCGACGAAGAGGACAAAGCAGGATTGGGGGGGATGGGTTGTTTGTTTGTTGGGATGGCAAATCGCAGGGGAGAATCGAGAGGGGGATTTTGAAAACGATGTCTACACGGCTGGGCTTATATACCCCTTCGGCTGTAAACCCGCGGACCCCGAACACCATACAAACAAACCCCTTTGTCCCAACCGGGGCCGGCAGCAACCGACACCGCAATTTTATTATTAACCGCAAAAGGACTCTACACTCGCTGACACTAACTACGGATCTCGCGACTTTGGGACTGTGCCCGACGTCGTCGAGAGTGACGTGGCGGACGTTGGTTAGGGTGATGGGAAGAAGCGAAAAGAAACTTTGACTTTGCGTCGGGGGCCGGGAAGTCTGGCTTACCGGGGAAGTTCGCGCAGCCCCACCCTAAAGCCTCCTTCTTTTGATATTACGATTGAGTCACGTCGGGCGTCACCCCTGAAGCCCCCCATCGGTTCGATCGATACGTTCCCTCCGCAGATATATTGATCCTCTTGACGACGAGATAACAGGCCTCCCGTCTTCTCTTCCCATCGATGGGCAGATCGTGCAAGGGGCAGACACAGCTACCGACGCTTGAAGCGTGTTAGAGAACGTTCCAGAAGGAAGGAGTCTCACTTGTACACATCTCCGTTGGTAGAGCGTGACGTGAGGGACGGGGGGTCGCAGCGTGGTTCGCTGACACGTCATCCTGCGCCTCCCACACTAACCCCCGCTGCTCTGAACGTACGAGTGCTGTAATATATGATGCGATGGGATCAACGCTGAGGCGGGAGGAGACATGCAAATGGTGTCTTGGGTGCGTTTATATACGTCCCAGTGGTCAGTGGGTTTACGTGTCGTCCGCGGAGGCACATTGAGTGAGGTGAGTTCGAGGAGGTGGTGGTGGAAAAGAAAAGAGAGAGGGAGGGAGGGAACTTCGTCAACAAAACGTTTGGGAGGGCAGGAACTCACACGGACACCAACAAGTTCGACGTCAACAACAACAACACAAGATCGGCCCGTCACCCTGGGACCTTTGCTTCCGCCTCTCCCTGTGCGGAACAAGCCGCATCCGGCGCAAATATCTTCAACTTTTGGGTGAATCGCACATCAATGCTGTCGGTGGGCGGAATGGCCAGGTGAAGCGCAAAAGGCGGGTCCGGCGCTTGTGTCGAGCCTGCCCTCCCACACCCGGGTGGGACCCCAGAACATCATTTATAGAACGGCCGCTCGCAAACTCAACTCACACCTTCCACCTCGACAAGCTTCCGCGGAGAACTGCCAAGCGATCGCATGCATAAGCCTGGACCGCGGGGGCTTACCAGCGAGGGAGCGAGAACTCGGCGGTCTGGGAACTGGGACCCGGCTAGATTGCCAACTCCGCCAACATCACGCAGCGATAACAAACGGCAAAGATCTAAGGATTAGGCGAAAGAAGGATATAAATGTCTAGAAGAGGCCGTCAAGATAGCTCGACGATGAAGGCTGCTTCGGCAACGCTGGTGGAACCGTCGTGGCCGCAGGCGACTTGGGCGTCTTGATGTAATCCGCCAAAATCGAATCAAAAGTTTGCTCTGTAAGCAAAAATACCTGTCAGCAATTCCGAACTTTTTGGGGAACTCGGGCTTAGGCGAGGCTTACCCTGCGTTGGGAGAGGCGCAGGCTTAACCTGCTTCTCCAACCCAGCCATAATCGCTCTCCTCACTTCGTCCGCGGTCCAACTCTTCTTCACCTCCTCGACCTTCTTCTCACCGCCACCAGACTTCCTCTCAAGTCCAACGATACCCAGCACCTCCTCCAGCTTGGGAGGCTTGTACGTGCCAGTGGGGCCCTTCGCCAAACCCAAGTGCGCCAAAACGTCACCCTTGGTCAACATGCCCCGAACACCCGTTCCTTTGATCCCAAGGCTGTCGACGTCGGCGGAGAGGCCGTGTTCCTGAAGCAACCGGAGGACGGAGGGGAAGATGGGATGCTTGGACTTGGGGTGGTAGGGACCTTGGTGCTCGGGAGCGCGAGTCGGAGCTGGTTCCGACTTGGGAGCAGATGAAGATGTTGATGGAGCTGGCGAGGAAGGTTGTTGAGACTCGGATGGGGCAGCTGAGGCGCCGTCCTCTTTCGGTACTTCGAGGTTGGAGATGTCGTCCCCTTCTTCAGCTAACAGAGCGATGACCTTGCCGACCGGTACGCCTTTTGAACCGTCCGAGACCTAAAAGGCGCAAGGTCGTCCCTCGGAACGTCAGTCTATGCCAACGGTCTGAGTCTACTGGGAAGCCCTACAATGATCTTCCCCATAACACCGTCATCTTGAGCTTCGACGTCCATGGTAGCCTTGTCCGTTTCCTGAACACCCAAACCCCCAACCAAAATGCCGCAATCAGTCCCTCGTTATTCCCAAGCGTTTGGCCGGCCCAGGAGCCCAAACACTGCCGATGGAGGATGACCGACGTACGATTTCCAAAAGGATCTCTCCGGTTTCAAACGCCTCCCCTTCCTTCTTCTTCCACTTAGCAATCCCACCTTCCGTCATGGTCGGAGACATCGCCGGCATCTTGAACGAAGTAACAGCATGTCGGCGGGCCGAAGTATGTAGCAAAGCTGTTGTCGACGTTGCGAGTTTTCGATGTAAAGGACGGGTTCCCCCAAAGTTTTGGCACACACGCGAACAAGCCGGTCAGCGTTCGTCGTTTCACCAACGTTTTGAGAATCGGGACGACGTACCTCTGGAAGCTTGCCTTGATGCAAGTGCCACTCGACATAATGGAGATGCCATCTTGCTTTTTTTGGAGAACGAAGAAGTAAAGTGCGGCGGAGCGACAGTGTCGGGTGAGATTGGAATTTCCTCAGCCTTACCTCTCCGCGGCTTCAGGGTCCAACTCCCGCTCCTCACGTAACCAATCGCCGTTCAAGTCCGAACTGAGTCCCGTGATACGGAAGGAGATTACCTGTGCTTAAATGAAAACCGCACCCGAGTTTTTTCGTTATAGTCTTTCTCCCAGCCTTGTTTGTAAACCAATGTCTTCGAATTCTCAAGGTGACAACCCCCGAGCTAGTAATGAAAGCCACCCGGCACGTCCGGTCAGCGGTCAGCATTGCCGTCATTTGAGACCTGGCTTGCAGCGGCGGCATGCTTCGGTTAAGCCTTCCAGCCACATTGAGAAGACACGCTGCAGTTAATTATGACGTCTGAGGTTTGTTTATAGATGTAAGCCCCTGACGTTTAAAAGGTATAAATTTCTCCCTCAACCGTACGCTCTGTCTCCAGTTGTTGTGTTTCTCCCTCCCGCTTTTCCTGCTACTTTGCTCGTTCAACCTCCCTCTCCCTCCGTCCAGTACCCCGTCTTGTGACGATGCAAGAATTACGTTCACGACTCTACGGCTTTGCCGCAAGCCTTGGCTCTTTCGTCCACCACCAAAAGCCCCGCTCACCCTCTACCCCTACACCCACTTCGGATCTAGAATACTCCAGCTCCGCCAGCACAAGCACCGATGCCCTTCCTCCACCAGCCTCCTCATTCGCTGCCGACCCCCGAGCCGTATGTGTCTACTGCGCTTCGTCGCCGGGTCTCTCCCCCGAATATCGCAAAGCAGCTGAGTGTATGTTATCATGTGGTTCTTGCTCGAGACTATGTTCCGGGCTCTAGACGTACTGCATGTATTGATCATGACGTCAACGTGACTTTTCGCCCTCTTAGCTCTTGGCACGGCTCTCGCCTCGTCCTCGCGAACGCTCATCTACGGAGGCGGAGACCGCGGTCTCATGGGCATCGTCAGCAACACCACCATCGAAAAATCGGGTAAGGCCGTTGGCATCATCCCTCGCTCGCTCATCCTCGCTGGTGGCGAGGGCCGAGGGCCCGTCGAACGCGCCGCCTCTCAAGCGACCGTCGAGCAAATCGAACAGGGCGCGAGGAACGTGAAGAAGGACGTCGCGATCGTTAACAGCGGCAACATGCAAACGATCGTCGTGAACAGCATGCACGAGCGTAAGCTGCAGATGGCGAGGATCGCTGGTGCGGGATTCGTCGCCTTGCCCGGCGGATTCGGAACGTACGAAGAGGTTTTGGAGGCTATTACGTGGAGCCAAATTGGGATTAATCAGAAACGTGCGTCGAAGTTCGCGTTGAAGTCGTCCCGTGATTTTTCTCTGAGCTGAATCTCGTACTGAATACATAATAGCCGTCATCATCCTCAACGTCAACGGATTTTACGAACCTCTTCGTACCTTAATCGACGGAGCCATCAAAGAAGCCTTCATTCAGGAGAACGGGCGTCGCCTTGTGACCTTCATCGATCCGCCGCCAGGAGTCGCTGCCATTGATTTCGACTGGGGTCAGGCTGCGGTGGACGCGATCGACTCGTGGGAAGGTCCAGAGACCAGTTTGTTCACTTGGGACGAGAAGGGCAAATGGGGCTCTACTTGAGATAACCTGTACACATATTTCCCCTTTATATTGTTCCCTAAGTATGGAATATGTTATATATCATGTCAAACGCATGACCGAGCTGTGCGTCCCTCCATTCCCTTCGTTAGGAGTCCGACAGTTGACCGTCAGTCGTCGGGATCATTAGAAACAGTGTACCTATTATGGGTAGTGGTATCCTTGTAAACGCATAGCTCATACTGGTGATTCGAACATTTGCGAGGGCTTACTCTAAACGTTGCAGCGAGAACCCGCTCTCCCCCTCCCCAGTGTCGTCGGTGATATCCGCAACCCATAGCATCCCGACGATCGTATGTTCATACTCAGGTAGATCCGATAGCTCGAATAAAACGTCGCCGCATCTCAATTCCGGACGGCCTTGGTCGACTGTCTTGTTGAGGATACCGTCCACATAAAAGTCGATGACGCTTTGCCCAACGCTCGCCGCGCCGACGACCGATATACCCGTGCCCTGGGAACGTTAAAAAAGATAAGCTTCGGCTCCACATAGATCTCGAGGGAAATTGAATGGAGCAGTGAGCCTCTCGATCCCACGCCATGAGCGCCAAATCGTGGCTTGCCAGGAGATCCTCAAACAGCCAGCCAGCGTCGTCCTCACTCACGGTAAAGGTGAAGCTCATGTAATCTCCCTCCTGTTTTGTGAGCATTTGAGGAGTATCACAACCATCGTTGGAAGGCGGTACTAGCTCCCAAGCAGGTCCGGTGATTGCAATGGAATCGTATCTAAAATAGCCAGGAAAGCCGACGTGCAGGAGTTCCAAGGCTTCATCAGTTCATTTTGCCTCTCTCAATGCTACTAAAGAAACTTACCTGATTCTTTCGTCCTGCGCTTCGACGACGATGGTTTGACTGGCAATAACGCCGCCCAAAATCGACACCACCGCCAGGACCAGACCGATAGCTTTTTGACCACACATTGTTGTCCGACTTGCTCTGGTTCTTAGCTTTTGGCGGGCTTCTTCTGGTGTTATAAATGGTTCGTGGCTTGTAAAGGGGGTGTAGCTGTTGGAGGGGTTGGAAAGGACGCTGGTAGGGATTGATTATATAGGGTGAGATAGGAAGCCGGATCGTCACCTCAAACGGGTGTTTGCTATGACAGAGCAGTGACCAATTATTTCTTAGTGCACTTGTACTTGCGCATAGCATTCGAACGAGGTCTGAGGGTTCGAGCAGATCTATCTCTATCAGGGTTCTTCCCGGACCCGCCCCACGGACCATACCGCATCCTCCATAGACCAGAGCTTCGAGATCTCTAAAGGTCCAAAGGGTCAATTATACTGGTCCGATAGAAATGGACGTTCTAGGTTCAGCTGAGCTCACTGCTTTAACACCCCGTACCCCCGCTGGATGTGTACCAGTGCGCACCGGCATACTCCACTTGCCAAGCCAAGCTCTAGCACAGCAGTCGACTCTAAATATGCACCACATAAGCAGGCAAGCCTTTGTATCTCATTGCTTGGCAGCTTGGAACCACCTCGGTGGGGCTCTTGTCATTTCAGTTCGCCCACTCCTCTGCGACGGAAGTGGGAGCGATTTTATGGCTGTTATACTCAGTGCTATCGTATGAAAACGGATCTCGCGCAAACTCACGATGTTCTTGTCCTCCGGTTCTTATTCGGACGTTGTATGTTCATCTGGGTTTCCGACCGCCTCTCACCTGCCACATGGGAGTCAAGGTAGAGAATCCAATGCATTGCAAACGCACTGGTGTCGCTGATTCCCGCTCATGAATGTCACGGCCACATCAGTGACACCTGGGGGATGTTCGAGTGCGCCAAACTCCACAAAACAAGCGCCGGTGGCTCTTAAGCCCCTGGAGTCTCCGCTCACCTCACGCTGGATGCATGCACGTACTGTGCGGCGCACCGAGTGCACCGTCATCGAATTGCTCTTAATCGTATAGAATTTCCTTTGGACTACGTCACTGTGTCCATTTTGGCTGCATAGTGTCTGCGCCCTGCTGGAAAAGCAAACCCTTGAATAGGTGAGGTCCTCGTGTCACAACGTTTTTGTCCAGTTAAACGTTGCGCCCATTGAGAGAACTTTTAGAGAAAGGAGGCCACTAAATGAAACTCTTTGATTCAGATCCAGGAGTCGCAATAGATTTAGAGTGAGGTCAAGCTGGGAGGCTGATGGATGATTCTCGCGCACTTGGGACGAAGGGAGCAAACAAGGCTCTTCTTAAAAACCTTGGACGCCTATATACTCTCTTTATTTTCCCTAATATGAAGTACAGCTTATATACATGATGACGAATGTGTGACCTGGTTTCATTCTCTCGTTACCCTTCACTTGGAGCCTTGATTGTTGATCATGGGTCCTACGGACCGTCAGGAACGGTATATCTATGTAAGGTGGACAGTAGGCGCATGTTTAGCGCCAAGCTCATATGAGTCGTTTGAAGAGAGGAACCTACTTTATCCGTTGGACCGAGAAAACACCATCCTCCTCCCCAGTGTTCGGGTTGGTACCCTTTCCTACAAGCGTTGCAACGACCTCATGTTCTCCATACGGTAGACCCGAGGCCCCAAATATCTCTTCATCGCACATCAATTTTGGCCAACCTCGGTCAATTCTTTCATCACCGCCGTCGAGAAGGAACTCGATGATGCCTTGCCTGACGCCTATAGTACCGATGATAGAAATAGCTGTTCCCTGAGGAAATTGGAGAGGATACAGGTTAGCTTTCCATATATATGGACGGAAGGGAACGGAAGATGTCGAGTGACCTCGCGGTTCAGCTCCGAGCGCCGGACCGTGGCTTGCCAAGAAAACTTCGAACAGCCCCCCTCGTGATTGACTCACCTTAAATTTAAACCGCATGTAGTCTCCCAGCTGATCGGTGAGCATTTGACGAGTATCACAAGTATTGCGTGAAGGTCGTACTAGATGCCAAGCATCTCTGGAGGGTGAATTAAAGGTACCGTATCTAAAAATAGATTGGAAACCATCGTAAACGAGCCCCGACGCACCACTAGCAGCCGTTCGTTCCAGCCTAAGCTAACAAAGAGAGAGAAGCTCACTCGATTTTCTTGCTCCGCGGCCCGACAACAACCGTTCGGCCGACGACGCCGCCCAAAATCGACATCACCACCAAGCCCACACAGAACACGCTTTGAATCCACATGGCTATGCAACTTGCTCTTGTTATTGCAGTAATAGATCTTTTGATTGGGCTGTATACCGTTTGTATGTTGCGAGGGGAGGATGTAGCTGTTGGAGGGATGGAAAGGGCGGCGAGGGGAAATGCATTATATAGGATAGGATAGAGAGATGGACGGTCACTTGGGATGTACGCTGGCTGTGAGATGGCAGTGTTACATTATATCTTGGCATTCTTAAACGTGCACACAGCACCCGAACAAGGCCTGGTTGCTCTGCCAGAGCAAACTTTCCGTGATCGAGGGCCCCTTCGCGGACCATCTAGCGTTCCACATAAACCACAGCTTCGAGATCGCAAATACTCGATTTTTTTTTAAATTTACATCTCTAGTATATGCTCAAGGCTCAAATAAACATTGTTGATGCGAGTTCTTTGCGCGAAGATCCTCTCATCCAACTGGTCGACGGGCGTGCCTCCAAGTGCCAAGCCCAAGTATAACACAGCTACGAGTCTAAAAATATCGCACGCAAGCAAACAGCCTTGATATATCCCATTTGCCTGGCAACTTCCCAATTCCTTGGCAGGAGGGCCTTACCAGGTCAGGCTGTTCACCCCCCTGTGATGCGGCTGGGCGTGATCTTATCCCGTTCGCATCTAATACTGTTATTCGGGTGCTAAGGTGGTGCGGGAGCCTGATGTTCTTAGTCTGCATGCAGCTCTTATTCGGTCCTCGCCTCGCCCTCATTTATTTGACGTTGCCTCTCGCTTGGTCCCGAGAGGCAAGGTTCAGAATCCATGGCATTGACGACAAATTGGACCTCCCTGATTATCACACAAAACGTATAGCCAGATCAATGCCTGTGAAAGTCTAGGGAGCCCGAGTGCGTACGCTCCATCAACAAGCGCCGCCAGTCTCACCAGCCATTCAGTCTCCACACCGGCCGGATGGATACGTATCGAATGTGCCTCATCTTCGAGCCGCCTCAGTGATTTACTCCGAGATATGTTTTTGAGTCCATTTTGGCTTGAATGCACTTAGTTTGTACTAGGATCCCATTATTCAAATCTAACTCAGGCATAATTGAGATCGGTTTGTTGTAGCTCTTATTGCCCCGCTCCGAGTTTGCTGGTGCGCTCGTCAAGGGAGGGACATCGTCTACTTCATCCTTCACACGATGAATCTCAATATAGTTGGCGAAGGGTCGAGCTACAGGCTAGAAGGGTTGGATCATGACTTCTCGAAGGGGCTCGTGCATTTAGAACGAAAAGGGCAAATGCGACTTGACACGGGAACTGGTACGCATAGTTCCTTACATTTTGCTAAGTATGAAATAGCCCTACATTTGACGAACGCGGGACCTCGCTGTGCATCTCCATACTTTCCGTTTGGAGCTCGATAGCTAACCCTCAGTCAGCGGGGTCATCAGGCTCGGTATACCCATCGTAAATCGTGGTACGTGCTTAGTGCCGAGCTCAGGAGCCCGAAGAGACGACCTCACTTTAAACGCTGGATCGATAAAACACCATCCTTCTCGCTACTGCTGGGTTTCACAGCCTTCCCTGCCAGCACCATAGCAATCGTATATTCCTTCAAAGGCATATCCGTTAGCTCGAATAGGACTTCGTCGCACACCAATTCTGGGCGGGTTCTGTCGATTGTTGTTATGTATTGGTCGTCCAAATAAAAGTCGAGGTAGCCCCGTCTGACCCCTACGGTACCAATGACGGAGATGCTGGTGCCCTGTGATCGTTGAAGAAGATACGCAGCGTTAACGTCACATGAATCTCGAGGGAAGGAATGGGATGAGGGGTCTGTCGATTCCACCTGCGGTTGCCAGGTAGTGGCTTGCCAGGCAAACAGTCCACTTCCGCAATTGACTCACCGTAAAGGTGAAACTCATGTAGTCACTCAGTCTCTCAGTAAGCATTTGGGGAGTATCACAGGTGTTGTGAGAAGGCCGTACTACGCGCCAAGCGTCGCCTTGAATTCCAGCGTATCTAAATTTAGATAGGAAACCATTTTACACGAATGCCAAGACCGGTCAGTGACATTCCTCTCCCGCTTAAATTTACAAAAAAAACTAACGTGATCCTCTTGTCCCGAGCAGGGACAACAATGGTCCGGTCGGCGATAACACCGCCCAAAATGAACATCACCAGGACCAGAAAGAGTAGCACCCTGTAACTCCACATAGTCCTCTGAGTTGCTCGTATCACTGACGCCTTGGGCTCTTTGGAGGTGGTCTATGTGGTGTGTAGCTTGTAAAGAGGTGGTATGGTTGTTGGAGGAGGGAAGAACGCTGGGGTGGGGGGGGGTGTTAAATATTGAGAGACAGAAAGACGGGTGCCAACCTGAGATGCGTGCTTGATGTGATACGGCAGTATTCTGGTGTCTCTTGGCACTCTTACACCCGGGCAACAAGGTCGAGCGGCTTCGGCAGACCCAGCTCTTCTCATGGACGATACTGTAACCCGAGGAACCGGAGTCTTAAGATATACGAAACCCAAAGGTTTTAATTATGATCTCTGGTACAATTCTAAGTAGCAGATGGATCGTCGAAGCTCAGCCTGCAGTAAAATTCCGCCCCTGCCTGCCTGGAGACCAGTGCACATTGGCATGACCCAGTCGCCAAGCTCAAATCTAACACAGCTACCAAGTCTAAACATGCTTTACACTGGCGAGAAGATTTGCATTTCATTTGCTTGGCGCATTCCCAACACGTTGGGAGAAGACCTTGCCATTCAGGATCGTCCACCCCCAATGTAAGCGGCTGTGACTTTATGGTGGTTCCATCCAGTGCTGTTGTCCGACTAGTGAGCATATGCAGGCCCGAGATCCTCTTGGCATCCAAATCTTATTCGGACCTCATATGTTGTTCTGTTTTCTGAGGCAAGGTTCCCAAGAGAAGTTAGTCGCTGAGGACCAAAAGAGGTAAACGAAGCTTTATGTTAGAATCTCAACAAATATTACAGCCTCATATTGTTCCTAAGTTGGAAAACAGTATATGTACATGTGACGAACGCATGATATGGCCGCACATCTCATAATCTTCGTCTAGAGCTTTGGTAGCAAACCTTCGGTCGTCGGGGTCTGAATCATCGGGGCCTCATTTGTCTGGAATGGTATACCTGTTACGAATAGCGGTAGAACATTTAGCAGCTATCTCGTATCCGGATTTCGACACGCGAGCTCACTTGATGCGTTGGACAGAGAAAACACCATCCAACTTCCCCGTGTTGGGATTGGTGCCCTGCCCGAAGAGCGCTCCTTCGATCGTATGCTCCCCAAAAGCAAGGTCCGATAGCTCAAATATAACTTGGTCGCACTTCAATCTCGGGCGGCCTCGGTCAATAGTTGTGATGTATACACCGTCTAAGCTGAACTGGATGAGGCCTTGCTTGGGGCCAGTCGTACCGATGATGGAGACGCCTGTGCCCTGCGAACGTTGGAGGAGATGCGCGGCGTTAGCTCTCCATCAAATCTTGAGGCGGCCCGCCCGACACCGCCCCTCAGCGCCAGATAGTGGCTTGCCAAGCGAACTGCCCACCCCTGGTAGTTGACTCACCTCAAATGTGAAGCTCATGTAATCACTCTGTCGGTCGGTAAGCATTTGAGGAGTGTCACAGGATTTTTTGGAAGGTGGTACCGGCCGCCACGCATGTTGGGGGTTGAACGAATGGGTAGCATATCTAATAGTAAATACGGAGCCAAAATATCCGGGTCCCAAAGGCCCATCAGT
>WSUI01000137.1:28387-55553 GCA_019633595.1 Tulasnella sp. UAMH 9824 | reverse complement strand
CCCACTGCTCCCACCACCCGCCAAGTCTGGTATCACTTTGGATGCCAAGACCGTTGCCCCCGTGTAAGTCGTGCTCGCTGACTCTTAACGTCGCCCACCCCCGCCCTCGCTGACGAAGGGACATGTCTTAATCGGCTTCGAACGACGTTCTCGCCAAAACAGACACATTGGGACTATGGGAGGATACGTCGCTAGCGCGATCGTGTCCGTCTGGCTGTCCAGCCCGGCAGGCCTGACGGACCGTTTCTTAACGACCTTTTTCACGGTCTTCGGTTCCATCGCTCGAAACCAAATGCTGGCGTCGTCGGCACTCCTTTACGCGTTCACCACGTACGTGTTCACTTCCGCGAACAGCATCGTGGGCGTCGGGTTGGGTTCTTCGGGCTATCATCACGATGGTATGTTCTGCCGCCGCCGCCGGAGCCGAATTCGCTTCCTTATTCGCGTAGACATTTTGGCTGACGTTGGACCCCCCTCATTTTCTAAAATGAACTTCCGTAGAGCCCCGCCATGCGAAGTTGTTCCTAACCGGATTGCCGTATCGACTGTGTGCGAGCCACCAGAACTTGCTTGAAGTCTTCCCAAGTCCGTTGTTGTGGTGCGCTTGTCCTCGTACAGGACATCCTTAGCTAACCTCCTCGACGCATCTAGTGTTCGCGCTCGTAGCTGGCCTTACCGCAGCTCAAGGTCCATCAAACGCTCTCTACCACCAAGGCGTGACTCTTCTCGCATTGCACGTCTTCTGCAAGGTAAGCGGCTCGTGCACGCGTCCCCCGAATAGAACAGGTGGACTGACCGAACGAACCCCGAATCTCATTATGATCAGGCGGTCATCTTCGTCCCTGCATACATCAAAGGCCTCGGTGTTCTCCGAAGCGCGGCTCACTTTATCGCCATCGGAGCTTTGCTGGGAAGTTTGTACCAGATGACGTTTAGCGCCCAGTGAACGCGCCGCCCCTGTCTCGGAGTTGGGCCGACTCTCCCCGACCGGCTGCTCCCACCGCTTTCTCGCGCTCGTATTATTCCTGAAACATTGTATATTATTGATCTTGGACTAGTTAGGGACGCCTATTTATGTCGAGTGCATGCAGCAATTAGCCGCGGTTCTTGGATTCGAACGCGCGAGTTGAGAGTTCTCCTTCAGGCCTCTCGCTTTCAGATCATTACTATTACAATTCTGTCGCATAGCCCTTTAAAAGAAGTTTATAGAATTTCCGCTTATCTCCGTGCCCGGGATAAGCTCGTAATCTTGTTGCGGCCGAATGCGGTCTTGGCCTGCATGCTTTCTGCGCACACGCAAAGAAGACAATTGGAGGCGGTGCCACGCCCACCTGGAGTATATGAGCCTTTTTTTGCTGACAATGCTGCATAACAAAGCTGGGATCCTGTGAGTGCTTAGGTGATTCTCTTAATGTGCGGAAGGGGCGGAGAAAAGTGGGGACCCGCTGCTTGCCTCTTCGAAACAGGACTGTTTGACCATGTGCAATTGAGACGCAACCAAGCCTACACCTTTCCCACCTCCATTAGCTCACCCAACTCAAAGATTTAATATATATCTCATACTTTGTCACCACTTCGGTTCTTATTGACCGAAAGAGCCGAGGTTCGGGATGTACTCGCAGGCACGGCTCCTGCGTGTGATTAAACCAGCCTCTTACCTATTAATGGGTCAGTTCCCGGCAAGTCCGAGGACTGAGGCTGGATATCTTACGATCGGAGAAGAGCGAAATCTAATAATTGCCGAATGATTTTGGAGACGGTTAGCTACATCTTCGGGATCAAAGATGTGTCCGTTCGGCCACGAGTCGACCAGTGCTATTTACTTGCCCTTTGGGAGTGTCCTGCCGTTCCTTTCCCCTAGATATCTGTATCTCCCGGTCCAGAGCTTCTTTAGCCAGCTTTCTTAAACTCGTCTCTATATTGCATATAGGATTGCTTGGTTAAATGTTCGGGAAGTTACGATGTTAGACACGCTGGTTGTACTCTAGTGTATTTGTAATTACCTGTTTCTATGGGAGTTCGAGCCATATTTCACTCGTGCAACGGAGACTTCTCGTGGGCAAGCACGTTCTGAACATCGTACATTTTTATACACACATTTAGCACATGTTCAGGTTCCGAACATGGCCTCGCTCCCCTTGTGCTCGCTCCCGACCCTTCGCGCTTTGTCCCCTGTCACCCCATCTCTCACTCATCTGTTTACTGTAATTTATTTCACTCAATCACTTCGCTCGCGTCTCAACCCCCATCAATGCCCTTGCTCTGCTCGATAAGCTTTGCAACACCTGGCAAGCTGCCCCAAAGCTTATAAACTGCCTTGCGTTGCTATTTGCTTGCCCGTCGCTTATTCCCTTCCAATCCCCTTCTATTTCCACCCATTTCCTTCCGTCCACATCCATGTCTCTGGCCGGTTGCTACGTTCCCTAGGATATCTTATCTTTCTTATACATGCTCCCATTATATATTTTCTTGCCGTAGCGGAGCGAGACTTATCTTGTATCAAAAATCCTTTCTTCCGACCCCCTATCCAGCCCGCTCAAATTCTGCAATGTCCCATTTTCTTAGAAGCGGACCGTTGCATCCTTGTCTTGTTATTGCTAGCCGGCAAGCGCATCGAAGTCACAGAAGGGCTCAAGGCTGTCGACTCGACTTGTGGCGGGCTAGTAATACTCCCCTCCCGCCGTGAACATCGACATCGTTCACTTCGGTCAAAATCTATCTCGGTGTCCAGCATTTAAAGACCTTCCTCCAAGTCCGCCGTTTAGGAATCTGCCATTTATCCCACATGCCCCGGTATCAAAGCAAGATTACACTGATATTCAGGGGAGCACATCGAGTAGTTGGAAACGGAGAAAACCGCAGTGACAAAGTAAAGGGGACAACACATGCTACGCAAGCTAACAAGTGGTAGGCCTCGTCATGGAGAGAGAAAAGACAATGTAAGCTACAGGAAGATTAGAATACGAAAGTTCGGTTTCGAACGTGAGAATCGATTCAGATGCTTCTTTAATACGAATAGAGCGGGAGTTGTTGGGTTTGGATGGAAATTTCATGTGGCGTGGGCACATATTGCTTGGAAGGAGAAGGGCCACCCGAGTAAATGGGACCACCCATCGCAATAGCCGGGAAGACTGAAAGTTTGTCGTGCATTGGTGAGAAGGTTTTGAAATCACGACATGAATTATCAGAGACGGGCAAGCTCAGCGAGGCGGTCCTGGACCCGCAACCGATCTTCATAATTGCCGATGGAGGCGTAGATTTGTTGCGCTTCAGTGTAGGACGACCTGGCTTGGCCATACATCGATCGAATGCGGTAGACCTCCCCGAGATTGCACAAGACATTCGCTTGACGTTCTTCACGGCCAATCCGGGCGTAGATTTCTTTCGCTTGGATGTAAGATGATGTGGCTTGGTCATACAAGGACCCACGGCGGCAGGCCTCTCCCAGGCTGCACAAGACACTGGCTCGATCTTCGTCATGGCCGATGCGAGCGTAGACTTCTTGGGCTTCGTTATATGCTGATATGGCTTCGTCATACATAGATTGAAGGAAATAGATCTTTCCCAGGTTGCAAGAGACGTTCGCTTGACGTTCTTCGTGGCCAATGCGGATGTAGATTTCTCGTGCTTCAGTGTAAGCCGAGGTGGCGTCTTCGTACTCGGATTGACATTGGCAGACTTCTCCCACGCCGCACCAGGCATTCGCTTCATTTTCATCTTGACCGAGTCGGGCGAAAATCTCTTGCGCTTCGATGTAGGACAATGCCGCTTGGTCATATATGGCCTGATGGCGGTAGACTTTTCCCAGGCTGCACAAGGCATACGCTCGACCCTCGTCGTGACTGATGCGGGTATAAATTTCTTGCGCTTCGGTGTATTGCAATCTAGCGCGGTCGTACATTAATTGATCGCGGTAGACATCCCCAAGGCCACACAAAGCCTTCGCTTGGCACTCGTCATGCCCGGTGCTCGCGTAAACTTTGCCCGCTTCGGTGTAGGATGATCTGGCCTCGTTGTACTTGGATTGACGGCGGTAGGCCTCTCCTAGGAAGCACAAGGCAGTTGCTCGACCTTCGTCATGATCGATGCGAGCGTAGATTTCATGTGCTTCACTGTAGGACGATCCAGCTTGGCGGAAATCGGATTGAAGGCGGTAGACCTCCCCTAGGCCGCACAAGGCATTCGCTTGACGCTCGTCGTGGCCAATGCGGGAGTAGATTTCTTGGGCTTTGATGTATTGCAATCTGGCTTGGCTGTACATGGATTGGCAACGGTAGATCTCTCCGAGACTGCATAAGGCGTCTGCTTGACGTTCGTCATTGCCGATACTGGCGTAGATTTCTTGTGCTCCCGTGTAAGCCAGGGCGGCTTCGTCGTACTTGGACTGAGAGCGGCAGCTCTCTCCCAGCTCCCACAACGCAGTTGCTCGACCCACATCATGACCAATGTAGGCATAGATTTCGTGTGCTTTGGTGTAGGACGATCTGGCCTCGTCGTACTTGGATTGACGGCGGTAGACCTCACCTAGGCTGCATAAGGCATTTGCTTGACGCTCGTCATGGCCTATGCGGGCGTAGATTTCTTGGGCTTCCGCGTAAGCTTCGGTGGCATCACCGTAGCTGGATTGACGACTGTAGATGCATCCCAGGCCGCACAGAGCATTCGCTAGGCCCTCCTCACATAGCTCGGTAGCCGTCGTTAGGGTATCGATGTCGTTTGATTGTTGGCGATAGAGGTCTCTCAAGCCACACAACGCATTTGCTTGGCCCTCGTCATGACTGATGTGGGTGAAAATCTCCTGCGCCTCGGTATAGGACGTTTTGGCTTGTTTATACTGGGATTGGCTGTGATATACACTTCCCAGGCCACACAAGGCATTCGCTCGACCCTCGTCATGGTGAATGCGGGTGTAAATTTCATGCGCTTGGGTGTAGCACCCGGTGGCTTGGGCATACTTGGATTGAAAGCGGCAGACCTCTCCCAGGCCATACAAGGCATCCGCTTGGCCTTCTTCGTTGCGCATGCGAGAGTGGATGCTCTGCATTTTGGTGTAAGCCGAGATGGCTTGGTCGTACTTGAATTGACGGCAATAAGCCTCTCCCAGGCCATACAATGCGTTCGCATGACCTTCTTCATTGCGCATGCGGGCGTACAGTTCCTCCGCTTTGGTGTAGCACGAGGTGGCTTGGTCGTACTTGGATTGAAGACGGTACACCTCTCCCAGGCCATACAAGGCGTTCGCCTGGCCTTCTTCGTTGCCTATGCGGGAGTGGATGTTCTGCGCTTGGGTGTAAGACGATGTGGCAAGGTCGTACTTGGATTGAGAGCGGTAGACCTCTCCCAGGCCCCAGCAGGCACTCGCCCGACCCTCGTCATCACGGATGCGGGAATAGAATTCTTGCGCTCCGATGTAAAACGATGCGGCCTGATCATACTCGGATTGAAGACGGTAGAGGTCTCCCAGGCCGCACAAGGCATCCGCTCGGCCCTTATCACGACTGATGCGGATGTAGATTTCCTTCGCTTCGGTGTAGAATGATTTGGCTTGGTCGTACTGAAATTGAACCCTGTATACCCCTCCCAGGCTATACAGAGCATTCGCCCGACCATTGTTATGACCGATGCTGGTGTAGATCTCTTGCGCTTTGGTGTAGGACGAGATAGCCTGGTGGTACTTGAGTTGGCGCCGGTAGATCTCCCCCAAACCGTGCAAGGTATTTGCTTGACCCTCAGCATTTCCAACGCGTTCGTAGATTGTCTTCGCTCCATCGAAAGTGGATGCGGCTTCGGTGTACCTCGATTGACGCAGGTAGATCGTTCCAAGTCCATATATGGCATTTGCTTGTCCCCCCTCATTACCGATGCGGCTATGAATCTCCAGGGCTCGAGTAAACGTCGATTCCGCTTCAGCGTATTTACGCCGATCGCACTGGAGGCCGCCTAAGCCTAGTAATGCTTGTGCGCGGCCCATGTCATCCCCAATACGAGCGTAGATGGTCTTCGCTCTACTGAAAGCCTCTTCGGCCTCAGCAAATTTGGATTGAAGATGGTAAACACTTCCCAATCCATCAAGCGCGTTGGCTACACCCTGCCCATCTCCGATTCGACCATATATCTCGTACGACTGGCGAAAGGCTTCTTCAGCTCCTTTGTGGTCGGATCGAGCGCAATAGATGTGGCCCAGTCCACAGAGCGTACCGGCCCGACCTTGGTCATCGCCAATGGCATTGTCAATATCGCGGGCGCGAGCCAAAGTATTTTCAGCCATGCTAAGTTTGGACTGAACACGGTAGATGTCTCCCAGGCCTCGAAGCGTATTCGCTTGACCCTTCTCATCACCGACAATGACGTAGGCACTCTGGGCTCGTGTGTAGAACTCCTCTGCCGTGGGGTATGTGCCCTGAGCGGCGGATACGGTTCCGAGCCAATACAAGGCTTCCGACATTTCCTTTTGATCCTCACTGTTCGAACTGTTGAGGACCTGCTGGAAGAGCGAGGCCGCCTGTTCGTAGCGAGCATGCAAGTAGTGCATGCGGCCCACTTGCAAATAGAGTCGATTGGCTACGGCTTTGGAGTCCGAACTCGCGCCGTCTACTGGTGGTACTGAAGGCTGAACGGCAGTGTGCATTAGAAATTGCAGTGCGGAAACGGCTGTTGAACTCACCACCCATTTGACCTCTTCACAGCATCTGGAAATAGTCGGCCGCTCTCGAGGATTGAATGCCCAACAATCGGACATCAAGTTGCAAAGTGTAACGATTTGCGATAGGTTCTGGTCTTCACTGGCCGAAGGCACTTTGCCCTCGATCACCCTCAGTGTAATAGCTGCCCCCGAATCAAGTTCTGAGAACGGAAGTCGATCTGTCATTATCTGCCAAGCGAGTCATTGTTGTAAGTCAGCGATTAGTGCCTGAGCTCAAGATTCTCAAAAACACCGTACTTCCCAGCACACCCATCCAGCAGACCAAATATCACTTGGTAAACCCGGTTGATTACCATTTACGACTTCCGGAGGCGCCCAACGAAGTGACCAAGCAGGCCCAGTCAAGGTTAGCTGGTTTCCGGTTGCAACAAGGTTTATTTCTTCCTCAAGAGTTGGATAACCGTTTGCCTCCAGTTCGTTCCCTTCACTGGCGTCTCCGTCTTCCGAATCCCTTACGACACGCGCGGAGCCGAAATCGGTGATGACTGCACGATAGGACGAACTGACGAGAATATTGAGCTGTTGCACCCCTGAGGTCAGATGTGCAATGGGATGTGAAGATTGATCACCCAACTGACCGACTTGAGATCGCCGTGGCAGATCGGTGGTTGGCGAGTATGAAGGTAGTGGAGCCCCTCAAAAGTGTCCTGAATCTGGAACAACCACGGTACTGGATTACTGCAAATCTCCTTCCTGCTAAATAGTTACTTACAAGGGAAATGCGTTCGGGAACTTCTCTCTTTCCCGCTGTGAGAAACTCGCTCACGTTCCCATGGGGCTCCCATGCCAGAATGATCCAAGCCTTTCCATTTGCGAGGTCTTCTATAAACGCCAAGAAGCGGACGATGTTTTCATGAGACAACCCGGCCATCGTTTCGACCTCATGAACAAAACTCTATGGATTATATGGTTAGTGTCTGCTAATGTCTGGGAAGTAGCGACTTTCTTACATTGGTGAACATGTGTGAATCCATTTCTCGCTGAAATCGAAGCTTCTTTACAGCCACTGTCTCTTTGCGACTCCATATTCGTCGCTTAAACGTCGCCCGGACGACTTCGGCTTTGCCACCGCATTTAGGCCCTTCCGAAGGGGTAACACCGATTGCACTTGAATTTGTTCGGAATCTCGACAGCCGGTCCAGTCTCTCCCGCTGTACACCGTCCAATCTTGTCAAGCGTCCTGACCACCTCCAGGCTCCGAACGACAAGCAGAACGCACCGCTGAGAGCTTCTTAGTGTTTGGCTTATCGTTGATTAGCTCTTCGTCGCCTTGCGGTGTATTGGGGCTGGCACCTTTATCGGCATCCCGATTGTTGGCTGACGCTCGAGGAAGAGGCTGAGACTTCAGGCGGTGCCGATCTCGGAAGGGTCCAAGGAACTTGGAAACCGGCTCTTGCATTGAGCAACGGTGGGGCGATAGTATACGACCGAGAGTCACTAATATCGGAAGGACAAACGTGTTGCGTTGAGGAGGTTACAAGGGAATAATATTCAAAGGTTGGACGGCGACGTGGCAGACCAGTGTATGAGGTTGGTGATTCCTTCCCGCAGAACGGGGCAGCAAGGCCGATAAGCCCGCCCTGTGGTGAGTGTGAGACCCTGTCTTATATAACCAATCGAACTAGTTCACAAAACCCCTCTAGTTCATCTTCCATGAGAGTTGATCGAGTCCTTGGATTGACGGCGGGTCATGAAATCGTTCACGATGTACTATGCACTGAATCAGATAAGCTACACTAGGCTGGGTTGTGTTCATTGCTGTACAGCAGGACCAACCATGTGGCATGTGAGAGTCACGCCTACATAATGTAATTGGCACTAGGCACTCATGCTTTCCGACCCGGATAGAATCCGATTCAACCCCGCCCTCCACTGTCCTTGGCCGAAAGTGTAGCCAGCACGTTCTTCGCCACGCGATCCATGACAGACTGCACTTCATCGACTCCCTGTATGTTCCCAGATACCCCACTCCTGAGCGTCGTTGGCGAGCCGGAGTCGCCATCTGCGCTGACGGAAGGTGTTATGGGCAGTTCGCCGAGAATTTTGAGGTTCAACGCGTCGGCAGTTTGGTGGAAGGATGTGAGTGGTCCGAATATGTGGTGCGGTGTTGAGCAGGTAGAGCAGGTAAAGTGAGCCATGTTGAGCAGGAGGCCGATGATCTGTGCGTGGTCCAAGGCGCTTCAGCTCAAAAGCGTATGGAGGAAGAAGGAAGGCTGCATACCGGGACGTCGACTTTGCGGAACATCGCGACGCCCTTCTTAGCATCAATGAGTGCGACGTCTTGAGGTGTCGACACAACGACAGCACCTAAGCGTCGACGAACCCGTCAGAAAATGCATTCAACGTTGCTGTGAGAGGCCCGCGCACCGTCAACCTGTACCAGCTGACCGAGAGTGAGCTGAACGTCTCCGGTCCCAGGAGGCATATCAATGACCAGGACATCTAGACCCGGATGACCTTCACCACCGTGTCCTCTCCAGTCGACGTCAAACAGTAGCTGTTGAGCGGCTTTTTGAACCATCAACCCGCGCCATACGACTGCAGTGTCGTCCGTTTGAGGAACCATGAACCCAATAGACATGCACTGTAAACCGTGGTTGGAAAATGGAATGACCGCGCCAGCTATGAAGCCACCGGAGCACCTGGGTCAACGAAAGGTTGGGGCAGGTGGGAGTGAAGATTGTTTGGTGCAGACCTTTTGTTAACTCCGGCGGTGGTAGTCCTTCGAGACCCATAAGTTTTGGTACAGAGGGGCCGAAAATGTCTAAGTCAAGGAGACCAACTCTTGGATTCCGGCCCTCAAAAGACTGGCGAGCAAGTGCTACTGCCAAGTTGGCTATCGCAGATATATGTGTTAGCTCTGAACAAACTTGCTGGGTTAGGAATACTCACCAGCAACGGTGCTCTTGCCAACGCCTCCCTTCCCGCTCGCCACAGCAACAACATGCTTGACGTGCGGAATGGGACGTTTAGTTATTGGACCTGATTTTCGGGGCATCGTCGGAGGGGGTCCACGATTTGCATCGGGGAGTCCCTGATCTCTGCCGCGAGTTGGTCAAAAATTGCGGAGAGTCGCGAAAGCAAGAGAAGGATTCACCAGAGGGTTGTGCCTTGCGGCTGAGGATGTGTGCAGCTGCCTGAGGCGCGTACTTGACTTTGCTATCCGGAATGCTTGGATCGTGAAGCTCATCGGAGGTGGTGATTGCGGAACGTTGAGAAGCTAACAATTCCACTTCCTTTTTGGGATGGGACTAGAGGACGCTTGCTCAGCCGATGGTTGTACGGTCCGTTCAACCCAATTCTAGCACCAACTAGTCCACGTGAGCGGCTCTATCTCTCATAACCATTTAATGACAGATTTCAACTCCTTTTACTATCTTCTCCGAGCAGAAGCCGAGCGTCGTATACGCTATTGGCAATCTAAACTTAAGACCGCTCCGCGTTGGGACCATATCACTATCCGGAATGAGAAAGAGGAAGTTGAAGCCAATTAGCTATCGAGAGGAGAGTATAATTCGTTGAGTAAGGGCTTACAAACTGCTGCCCACTGTTATGGGACAACCTCCAAATAACCTTGGACAATGAGATGCTCCACATGAGATCGAGCGGCCTGGTATCTTTGACCGAGCTTGAATGCAAAAGTCCCACTTTCTGTCTGTACAGTTCCACATTCCCTCACAACCACCACGTTGACTCTCATGTCTTTTGGGGGCACACTGATTCCCTGTGCCAAGTCCAGCACATCCAACACCTCATTGCGGATATCTGAAACTGACGCGTTGTAGCTCCGCAAGAAGTCGACCTCGTGTGGGGATAACTTGGAGCGAATTTCGGGGTCGGTGAGGATGTGAGGGAGGGCACCTCCGACGGACCAGTAGAGGTGTTTGAGGCGTTCGAGTCGGTGGGCGTGGTATGCCAACAAGCAGCGCTTGTTTCGGCGGATCGCGATATGGTACATCGTTGATGCACAGAGGACTTGTTGAGATGGTGTTAGGGCATTGATATCGGGGCCGACTGTTTTCTGCAAGTCACTTTGGAGGGTTCGGATTTCGAGTTGGACATTTCGTACGAGTTGATCGTTGTATTTGTATAGAGTATCGGTTTGGCTTGATCGCTTGGACTCGACAATGAGAGCAAGGGCTTGGTCTCCGAACATCCTTGGTCGCCGTAAAACGCGAGAGGGCACGCTTCGGACTTCCGGACCGTTATGTCCGTGGAGCCGACTCTCCTGAACATGCGTTTCCAGACTGACGCTCCTCCCCCCTTAAGCTCACAATGGACGATGGTCCAGGACTACCGCCTGGAACGCCTCCAAAGGGTACGACAAATCCTCGATGCTTAGATGATACGAACTGAATCTCGCTCTCTTTTCAGCGAATTTGGATGGACCGTACTGGCTGCAGACGACCATGGCGCTCGCTTCGGCGATTGGTCTTACGTCTTTCCTCCTATTCTCTTACTGGAGGACTCGTATGCCGATCCACTTTGCTTCGCGCACGAAGCTGGTCGGTGAGTAGGTCCTTGGTAGCGTGGTTCAAGCTGGGTCTAATAATTTCGTCGCAGACTTCTCACCACATGACGCACTCGCCCACCAAACGTTCTTCGGATGGATTCTGCCAACTCTACGGATTTCCGAATTCGCAGTACTTCAAATAGTGGGGCTGGACGCTGCTGTGGTGAGTTTTCTGCGGCTTGTTCGGTCCCAATTTCGCTCACGGATTCTTTATCAGCTGCTGAGCTTCCTCAAAATGTCGTTCTACCTGTTCTCAACATGCGCCGGCCTCGCCGTCATCATTCTCATGCCCATCAACTATCGCGTCAACGGGAGAATCGACACTAACGACCCAGAGGACGGAAACGATCATGATTGGTTTGCGCCACAGAAAGACGGGAACGGAACCACCCCAAATCAGCCCAAGAAGCCCGGTTTCTTCGAAGGAGGCCTTGACTGGCTTGACCTCATCAGCGAAACCAACTCATACCTCACTATCCCGTTCTTATTCACCTTCATCTTCAGTCTCCTCGCATTACGGTTCCTCCATCAAAATTACCGCCGGTTCATTCGGGCGAGGCAACTCTTCTCTCTCGAACTGGTGCATTCCATCGCCGCTCGGACGGTCATGGTGACCAACCTCCCCAACCATCTTCAAGGAGAACGCGCGTTGGCCGTCTACTTTGAAAACATGAATTTACCGGTGGAGAGCGTGAACGTCGTTCGGGAAGTTGGGGGCCTGAAGGATCTCATCGACAAGAGGACGCAGATTCTTTTGGAGCTAGAGAGCCATTGGACCAACTACGTCGGCAATCCTTCGACTGTGGCGGAATACGACCCATCTCAAAATGTTCGGACGGACACCACCCTGTTGGTGGACGTCGACTCAGAGGCTCAGCGCAACAGGCTGGTCATTCCCCACCGCCCACGTCCAACACTTCGACCAGGATGGTTTAAGAAGAGAGTGGATGCGTTGGAATGCCTTGAAGCCAAATTCCGTGCGGTGGACGAGCAAGTGTTGAAGAAGCGCAAGACCGGCAAGTTCAAGTCTACCCATGTTGCCTTTGTCACATTTGAGACTATGTCGAGTGCGGTGAGCTCGCGTAGTCATTCTGGTCATCGAATGGAAACTGAAAGGTATTTCAGCAAATTGCTTCCCAAGTGGTCCACGCTCCATACCACTCCCAGTGTCTGACAACCCCCGCTCCTGAGCCCAGAGGTAAGGTTGAATGTCAACCGATCTACCGTGTGGATCAAATCTAACCCATTCTCTTTTTCTAGACATTGTCTGGTCCAACATGACGTACACCCCAGGAGAGCTCAAGTTCCGCGAATTCTTCGTCATGGGCCTCATGGCGTTGCTCCTGCTGTTCTGGTTGGTGCCGGTCTCGGCTCTGTCGACACTGTTGAGTTACGAGGAAATCAGAAAAGTCATGCCTTGGCTCGCGGAATTGATCGACAAAAACGAGCTTGTTCGCTCTTTGGTCCAAACCTTCCTTCCCTCTTTGGCTGTCATCACCCTGAACGCAACGCTACCGTTTCTCCTCGAGGGTGAGCCTGGCGGAACCTCATGAAGCACCAGTCCCAACTGATCATCATTCTGCCTTTCTAGCGTTCTGCTACATCGAGGGTCAACGAGCAAGAAGCTGGGTAGAAAACTCCTTGTTGAAAAAGTACGCTCTCTCAAAAATAGAGGCATGGCCTTACTGACTAACGCACCTCGGTCCAGGTACTTCCTCTTCCTTCTCATCAACGTCGTGTTCATCTTCCTGCTCGCGAGTACCTACTTGAACTTGCTGCGAGACTTGGCCAACTCCCCAGCCACCATCCCACAAAAACTGGCGATCGCCCTGCAACGAGGTTCCGCCAAGCACTTCTTCCTGAACTACGTGGTGCTTCAATGTTCGTGTAGCTCGTGACATGCATTTGGCAAATCACTAACAAGCACTACGAATCTAGCGTTCGGCATTATGCCTTTGCAATTGTTGAATGTTGGGGTCGTTCTGCCGAAACTATTTTATCGGATGTTCCTCGTTCGGACACCTCGAGGTAAGGGGTCGAATGGTTCTTTGACCAATGGTGAAACTCATAATTTGACCCCATAGACTTTGCTGAGCTCAATGCACCACCGATGGTCAACTATGGCGCCGTGTACCCGCAAGCAATCCTGGTCTTCGTCATAACCATACTCTACAGCGTCATCCAACCCCTCATCCTGGTGTTCGGAGCAATCTACTTCGGCGTCGCCTATGTCGTTTACAAGTACAAGCTGCTCTTCGGTATGCTACCATCTTCATCGCACGCTGCTTATGGCACTTAATTTCCATACGCTTGTAGTGTTCTACAAACCATACGAATCTCGAGGACAAGCTTGGCCAATCACCTTCAACCGTTGTATCTGGGGAGTGGTCTTGTTCCAAATTCTTATGACGGGCATCTTCGGTCTCAAGAAGAAGCTAATCTTCACGTTCTTGATGGCACCCCTCATCGCCTTCACGGTCTACTGGGGTTGGACGACGGATCGGGACTTCGGTCCCCTGAGCTCATTTGTCAGTCTGAGCTCGGTATTCGAGGTGCAGCGTGGAGAGGCTACGAATGAGGTGGCGAAGATGCGGATGGGTCACCCAGTTAGCATGAGCTCGAGGTAAGCGTTCGATTCCCTTCGATCTGCAACAGCGACCCTAATGTGTCCCTCCGTGCTCAGCACCTTGAACCGACGACGGTACGCCCAAAACGACGAGACTCTCTACGTCGCTCCCGAAGAAGAAACCACCGATTATGTGAGCATTACCCCATCTCCGAGCACTCGCCTCGTGCTAAACCTTACCGTCTTCTAGTCCCAGCCTCCTATGACCGACTGGTACTACGGAGTCCTGAACACCGGCAAACGTCGCTACGGCCACCCTGCGTTAACGGGAGTTCTGCCTCAACCTTGGCTCCCCCTAAAGAAAGGACAAACTTTGGGGAACTACCTCAACCGACGTGGCGGAGACGACGGAAAAGACGAGGACGACACCGGAGATGCCGTGGTCCTGACCTTGAGACGGAAGCCAAGCAAGACCCAACTCCGTGGGGCGTCACGAAAACGCAACTCGGCCGCGAACTTGCTGAGCGGGTCGCATCTCAACTCACCCATGCCAGCAAGCCAAAACCTCACTCCGCAAGGCGAATACCCGCAGCAAGATGGAGAAAACGGCTTGGGAAGTTCCACGTCCAACCCTTGGCGCGACCTGCGGTCCGATCCTGATGCTCGGACGGCACGACATCGCCTAAGCTTCGATGCCGCTACGGGCGTGATCATGCTACCCGAGGAGGATTGGTACGAAGATGAGGCCGAGGCGTCGTCTGCCATTTCCAGCTCGGATGAAGGAGGGTCGGATAGCGACTACGGCGATGCTACGAGCAGGAGGGAGCAGAGCGCGGCTGTGGATGTACCTGGACCCGCTTCCGTTCGAACAGCTTCGGGCGTGGGGAGCCCCACCAAGAGGCATTCAACCTACTACCATCATCCGGAACGAAGTCGGAGGAGAACGATGCCCGGAGCTTTTACTTGATACAACCGCGACGAAGCAGACGTTATTTTGATTATACCCCCTACTCGGTTACGCTTTACATTCCTTGGTTTCGTTACATACGCATGTCTCACATGGAGATTGCACTCTAATATATAACGATATTACTTTCTTTTCACTATCGAAATCAAGATACAGGGTGGAGCTCGCAGAGTTGTACATGGGATGCGAAGTTAAAAGATGCGAAAGGATGAAAGGATGAGGGGAGACAATAGATCGCGAAGGAGTGGTGGGTATGAGATCAAGGTCCGTGGTGAAGCGAAAGATAGTGTGATAATAGATGCTATAAAGTTTGGGAGCGAGACGCGGGTATGCCTTGATGTATTTGTGGACTTTCGTCTAGTGAGGCGTAGAAGTCGAGCAAGGTGAGCGAATACGTCTTTGAGGCCCGACAGAGGACTGCGTCCTTTGGTGAAATCGGACCGGCCGATTGGTCGACGAGTGTAATGGACTAAGACAGATGAGCCGGGTTAAAACGAATCCTGTGCGCTAGCTCAGCATTCACTTACCGAGTTTGTTGGCCCCATAATCCCGAACGTACTCCGACTTGATAACATGGCTCGCTTCGGTTGGGTTGGCAAAAGGCCCTGAGTAGATGAAGTCGTACTGGCGTTTCTCCAGTGCGTCGCCATCGACATCTGAGGTGAGCGTGTTTTGGATTTTTTACCACTCTCGAGAGCTGGTAATGTCGCTCGTTTCTGGGCTTCGGCGTAGCGATGGTGCATGTACCAACACCCCAAGGATATCGCCATGCAGACGACGATGAAGACGATGAAGAAGATGATGGCGACCGTTTCGACGCGCATATGCAGCGTGTCCGCGATGTCTTTGAAATCCTCGATGGTATCTGGGTCGTCGGAAACAGCTTCCATGCGTTCATCTGGCAGGGCAGTCTACAGGTACCGTTTGGAAAAGGAGAGTGTGGATGGATAGAGAGACGAAAAAAAAGTGAACCGACGGGCCACGGCTGAGCTGCAGCTTGGAGAGCGCCATTTTGACAGAGTCTGGGGTACGGTTGTCTGTGCGGCGGGGCACCCCTTGTGCTGCGGGCTAGCCGTCGGAGGGCGATGTTGGCTGGACAGAAGGTTCTCTTCACAATCGAGCGCCACAAAGTAACAAACATCCCTCGATTAACGGCTCTCCGTGTACAAAAACGGGAGGGAATATATTCGAGCGGTACGATAAACAGGCAAGATCGTGTTGATTTATATTCGTATAATGTCATCCACTCATTCGTCCTCCCACTCGGTCCTCGTCTGTAACCGATCATCATCCTCCAAACACCTCAACATCACCGCTTCTTCCCATGCGAATTCCTTTCTCCGGTCATCCTAGACGCCGTGGTTACGAACACTTCAGGTCAGGCAAAGGGAAAAGAATGAATGGACAATGGGGACGAACCGCATCCAACGTCATACGATTCCAGACCCCAGCAGCAATCCTTTCGTGATTCGCGGTTGATGGGTGGAAACAGTCGACATCGCTAACGGCTACGGGGTGGTTGTTGTTTTAGCGCTTCTTCTGCACTTCGAGGGTGGATTCGGCATGGGGCCTTACCTATAATAGGATACTCAGACAGAGGTATGACAGCCGGTTGCCATAAAACGGCGCTGCAGTTTCGAAGACTTGGTTAGGGACGTTGTAAAGGGACGATGACGGATTTGAACTCACAAGGAAGGGTCATCCAACTCCTGATAGTGCTTTACGATCTTGAGCAACCGCTGATCTATGTAGTGGATGCCGTGCGTCTCAGTAAAGGTTTGTAACCTTTGAACTGTACCCATCACATACTGTACTTTTCTTGCAGCTTGTCCATTTGACTTCGATACCAATCACCCAAAGGCCCGTCAGCCAATGCGCACTGTTCAACATTAGGATGGCCAGGTCAACCGTGCGGTCAATCGGAGTGTGTGCTTGGAGAGAGACGTACGCCACACCCTATCGAGTAATGCGGTAAAGTTGGAAGATTTCTTGAGCTGTTGTTTGTTGGCAGTTTGTAAATTCGGGGCCAAAGAGAAAACCAAGTTAAGAGAGAACTCACCAGTATTCACCGGCATGCCGCGTCAGCTAAGGGGAACGGAAACGTTGGTGCGTCTAATCCCAGCATCTCTTCTCGATCCACCCACGTTATAAATGGCCGACACCTGAAACACCCCGAGGAGGTTGACGACGGTATTCGCTGCGTTTCAGAACGAAGGAACTCAGTAAAATAGTCCTCAAGAGTTAAAATCCGCCTGTCACGCACGAATGTAGTTGCGAACATATTCCAGCGCCTCCATAACGTCCGCCTCGAATGCGGCCGGAGACCCAGGGAATGAAACGGGTATTTCGCCTAGAGTAGCCGAGCCAGGTCATCTGTAAACGGAGCTAATTCGAAATCGGAGAGAAGTTCCTACCTGCTAGGCAATAGGAGCAGAGGTCGTTCGACCCAATTTGGAAGCTCATGTACCTCCCCGGCGCCCCAAACTCGTCAGCCTACTTCACGGAAAGACTTAGAGGCGCTGAAATGCTCACTTGAATCCCTCGTCAGAGATATCATGCTTTTTAAGCTGCGGAACCAGGTAATCTAGTCGTTTCGCTTGTCAGATTCCCACTCGAGCCGAAAACGGCGATTGCCGAGGTCTCAGACAAACCTCGAATTTCATGCATCAGATTCTGAGCCATTGCTCCGCTCCTTGCGGCATTAAATCGGTCAACCTCAGAGTTCCATCCTGTTGGGCTACATAGGGGACCTAAAAGAGAAAACTCAGTGGCTGGCCCGCACAACCGAGTTGGTCCACGTACCGAAACAGACCTCCGGGACGGTGTTTCGACCTAATGAAGCGCCTCTGAGTTTTGAGCTATAGTGTTTGATCAACTGATGGGAAATTTTGGCATGAGAATGGATGTGGTCTGAGCCTGACGTAGAATTTTGGACGCACGTTTGGGACTGTGATAGCGCCAGGATCTCCACCAGCAGCGTATGACAGACCTCGCCATTCGCCAAAGCTAGTATGTATATCTGATTGCAGTCCTACGTATGCACAAGCGGATGAATCAGAATCCAAAAGAAGGGGGGAGAGCACTGTTCCTCACCCGCGGCGAAGCAGCCTGCGGTGATAGAGTCGCCGACAGCCATGACCACCGAAAACTCATCCGGGCGACTAAGAGATGGATCTCGTGTCAAAGATATGACTGTAGGATGTAGGATGACTCTTACAGGTCGTGGACTGTCCGCCTCGCTGATGGCTCCCTCGGCTTCAAAGGCGGGCATTCGGTCAAGTTCGCCACATACTTCCCTTTCGTGGGTAGTGTCACCGTCCTGAGAGCGTCACCTTCCGGTCCCAAGATTCGCTGGCCATCATGGGAGACTGATTTGCTTGAGATCCAAGCCGGCGAACCAGTAGCGTAGTACACCAGGGACAAAACGACCGCCAGCTTCCTATGCATCGTAGACACCCAAACCCTCCTAGTTGACGCCTGTCGTTACACAATCAAATTTATGGGACCACGTAAGGCTCCTGATGCAAGAGCGAGGTGCTGAGTTACGAGCCTTGAGGTCAGGGGAGGACGGCAGGTGGTGGTTCTGAGCGGGAAAGAAACGTTTGCCAACCCCCACGCAAGACCCCTAAATCGAACGACGTCACGAGATCATCAGCGCGCGTGATCGTACGACGCAAACCATCACCCGACTTGGGTTCCCCCACGAACCCAACAATATGTGAATGTTGATCTCAACAAGTGTTTAGAGCGACGCAACAACTTTCAAGGGTCATTTATAAATGAGTCTAGGGGGGTGGTTCTCCCATGCCAGCCATGATCAACAATACAGCGTTCCCGCTTCTTTACCCTGTCGGCTGGACTCCGAGAAAGTCCACAGCGTTAAGGGTTTCCTCTGACCAAGCATAACGTATTAGATTAGAAAAGGCTCCTTCAGATCGAAAGGGTTTTTCGCAGTGGGGTTAGGAAGCCTGATTCGGAGCAAGCCTCACTCCAACGCACACGCTGCCTAGATTTCCAGGCATGATATTAAAACCACAACGAAGCTAATATTTCTTCAAGCGGGCGACTACCATTCAAGGGTTGATGAACGGCGCCAATTCGTATCTGGAAGCGATCAACTCAAGTGCAAATGCATTTCCTGACAACGCCATCACAGACACATTCGCATTCCTTGCAGTCGACCCCCGGGAAGGAAATTCGCAGGCCTTGCCGAGCGAATAAACTTGGCGCCACTGTCATCCTTGCATTCCTTGCAGACGCAAGGGTCCGTGGTCTCGACAGGACAAGTACATGACGTGCAGTCTCTACATTGGCTTGACAGGGACACTCTTGATTTAGAGCGCCACGCACTGGCACTGAGAAGTGGAGCAGGTGCACTGTCGGGTCATGGATTCAGAGGTCTCAAGTAGAGTCTGTTCGATAAAAGTAAAAGTTTTGCTGATGAGTTCCATAAATTCCGACTCTGCCTGGACCAGATATCATAGCATCGAGTTCTCCGTTGAGGAAAATAGTGGATCTGAATGTTGGGAACGTATGACAAATATCACGTCTTCTCATTGGCTGGGCCTGTAAGCACACGGATGTGCCTGCTGAGTAAGCAAGCCCTTAGTCTAGCTGACCAATCCGATTTGGCAATCGTTCCTCCGGTCACACGTTTGTGGTCGACAACGCGGCGCGAAACTCGGAGCCGAGCCTAACAAGCCTCGTGGATACCTCCGGCCAACTTGAGGTGGAACTATTTTCTCTTCATCCACTCAACCCATAGATCAAGTCCACGATGGAATTAGAGCCAGTCGCAGATCCAAATACCACCCCACTTTTCCGCCCAGACTGCAGATCCTGTACGTTCTGCGATGGATTGGGGAACTTTGACGAGGAAGGCCAAAACCCTGCGTCCCCGGATGAGAAGACTACACCGGCTGCACCGAGTACCGCAGGTGGATATCGTTTGAAGTTTGTTCAATTCCAGAGCGATTGATTAACAAATTGAACTTCTTGCAGGGCTTTTCAAATCTCTCTCTTTCCTGGATCGGTGAAAAGGATATATCCCCAAATAGCTTTACATACCTCGCTGACTCCATCGTCTTGTATGCGATATAGTTACCTTGCAATTTTCATTCTCTTGGCGATGATCACAGGAATTTTACTCGGAATATATGCAGTAAGTAACCCCTTTGATAGATCTAGGTTCGAAATAGCTGAGATGCGTACTGGCATGGAGGAACATGGCGTGCGGAAAGCGTTCAACGGCGCGCAATGGCAAGGGGTCTCAATCCGTGCGGGCGTTCGGTCCTGGCGTGTCGATTCCAATCTTACTATTCTTTCTTCTTGATGCGCAGCTGTCCTTGTGGGACTTTTGTTGATGATGTGGCGTACGTCAGCTTTTGTTTTATTGAGATTACGCAGACTCACACCCGCCCTTTCGGTGTGACACGATCAGCCGTCCTTACGAAAGTGCAATACGAGTCTTTACCGGCACTTTTCTCCACTCGGAAAATATGGATTCATATCGGCATCTCGTTCGTCTTGAACTGGATCGTTGCACCGTTCGTCATGCTGGGCTTGGCATGGGCGACCCTTCCCGAGGCTAGTCTGGAACGGGAGCGTAAAGGTGTCATCTTGGTCGGTATCGGTGCGTCCAGGCCTCAATCTTTATATCTAAACGCCCGACCAAGCTTAAATCACTCTTTTGCGTTACAGCTCGCTGCATCGGTAAGCTACTCACTCGCGTCCACGTCGAGTTCGCCGACCACTTACCTTCCCGATTGCTTTAGCCATGGTCTTAATCTGGTCTGGACTCGCGAAAGGAGACGCAGAATACTGCGCGATATTGGTTTGCATAAACTCCTTGCTCCAGGTATGTGAAAAAATCCTCTGTTGGCCGCCTTGGTTCATCTCGAAAGCGTGTATGGTTGCTGACCTCCAATACTGTAGATCGTCTTGTTTTCCCCGTACGCGTTGCTTTTCGTGAACATCTTGGGTTCCAACCCAGGATCTACCAACCCACTGCTTCACCTCAAGTACAGTCATGTATCTACCAGCGTCGGAATCGTAGGTCTCAGAATTGCCCCTAAATGGATCTCAGGGGGCTTCGGGAACTCAACTTGTGTTGTCTTTTTTTTTTCAGTATCTCGGTATCCCGCTAGCCGCTGGTGTGATCACGCGGTTCACGCTGAAGCGCACTCTCAAGCCTGCCGCCTTCGCATCATTCTTGAAGTGGTTTGGGCCCGTCGCGTTACTGGGCCTATTGTACACCATTATCGTCCTCTTTGCAAACCAAGTAGGTCTTGCGAGCCATACAAGTGAGCTGCGTGACCCAAAGCTGACGAAGCATGTGTCAGGGTAAAAGGATTGCGGACAATATCGGATCGGTATTCCGCATCTTCGTGCCCCTCGTTCTCGTACGTCCTGTCGAACACATCCACATTATCCGCAAATAACCCCGAGCTAAACCGATATGTTTCTAATCCAAACAGTATTTCGTTATTGTCTGGTCAACGACGTTTTTCTCTCTGTACCATCTTTCCCGAAAGAGGTTCTCAGATAGCCTGGGAGGGTACGACAAGGCCGTCGTCCAGTCGTTCACTGCAGGATCGAACAACTTCGTACGCCAGGCCTTCCCTGATCTAGCGTTCCCAACGTTGATGAATCCTATGGCAAACTTCCTCATCTTTTCAGGAATTGGCCATCGCAGTTGCCATAGCCAATTACGGCACCGAGTCGCCTGAAGCTCTCGCCGCGACTATTGGTCCTCTCGTTGAGGTCAGCGTCGACGTCGCTCATACTATGGAAACTTCATTTATTGACTACCCTACCTACCTGATACAGGTCCCTGTGCTTCTCGCATTGACGTATTTAGCTCTCTGGTTGCGAACGAGGTTGCGCTGGACGGGTGAAATCGTCCTCGAGTGAACTATCGTTCCACTATGTACCCGAAAAGATAGAGCTAGATTCGTTTGCGAACCAGCGCGCGGCAATTGTGTGACGTTTTCCCCTCCCTTGAAAGGGTTGTGACCGCCTTTATTTTCACAAGGAGCCATCGCTCCGTTTGAAACCCTGTCGAGGCCCGAGTGCGTGACAGGCCAGCAGTCTCCTCACCCAGGATTAGTCACATGACACTTCGATCTATTCCTTCGACGTGTCTCGCACCGTCCATAAGAATCTGGTTTCAACAGTTGATTCTGGGTCGCTAGTAGTCTACCCCGAAACGACGCACATCTGAGAAAAGATGCAAACTAACGTCTAGGATGGCGCTAAAGTGGGTAATTTTGTAGTAAGGCCATCATCGTCGCCATAGGCAGATATCCAGGCCTTCACTCCACCCTGCAGGACGAACACATTCTTCGCCCGGTCCTCTTTGCCCGCTCTTATCAACTCGTCGGCGTACCATCCAGCCGTCTTAGGACCCCGACCTCCAGGCTTGCAGCTGTAGCAATGGAAAACCACTTTTGGAATGCTGGATAAAGCGGCAACGATGGTGGGCAGAGTTTGGTAGAACGATTGCGCAGGGAGGTTGATTGCACCTCGAATGCAGGCCTCCTGATTAATTAATGTGAGTGGACGAATCAAGCCAAATACGATGCGAGGACTGACCTCGAAGTCGGTTTGGCGTACGTCGATAACGAGGAAATCTTTTCCAACAGCGGCGAAGTTCTCCCGCAAAAGGGTGGCCAAGTCTTCCGGAGAAATTGTTTGAGGGGTGCTTTGAGGATTAGGAAAGATTGCGTCCCATGGGCCTGCGGAATGCGCAACGGTTCCGGACTCCATTGGTCAAGAGAGACAGATTCGGTGACAAGAATATGATTTTGGCTACTAGAATTCGAACGCCTTTTATCCTCTCCATTTACGTAAGGAGTTAGATAGAACGAGGATTTAGATAGTGTTGTGACGACCGGTAGAAAAGGGGGCCAGTCGCCCAACTCTATTCCAGCACTTCGAAGCGGCTCGCTCTTCCTAGCAAGGCGGAGAAATGATGCAATATTAAGATTATCGTCGTCATTGCCCGGTGATATGGAGAGAGGTTGATGGATTATCTGATTTATGTTTATGAGACAAACCAAGCCTTCATCATAAGCATTCCTCACATAGGCTAATAAACGACGGGACAACTGATTTGGGAGCTCTGAGGAATAAATTTATTCTTTCAATCGTGCTTACAGGGTTTTGGCACTACATAGATGAAGTGGTTATGGGGACGGAAAGGTTCTGCACGGTGCGATGGACCTGGGATTTGGAAGGCGTATACTAACTCAACTGGCAGACCGCGCAGCCTTCGTAAGAACTAGTGACTCCACGCAGACGGCAGCTATAAAGGGGAAAGAGGGGGTCACCATAGTCACTCCAGTCAAAAATTAGGCTTGACGAGACCTTCGGCTCCGAGTTGTACATCAGAAAAGGACGACGAAACGTGGAAGTAGATAAGCTCTCGCTAGCGCTTTGCTTGGCCCCTCGCACGCTTAGATCCTGGACTATCCAGAATTAGCATCATCATCGCGCAGCACTGCAGCATGCAGTCTGCCCAGGCCTGCTTACGGCACAAAAACGGCGAGTGTAGACGCATGATCACCAAAGCAGTTTGAACCAGATCTCAGGAGATGGGCAGGTCTAGTACTTCGTCGATACCTCGAGTACTATATGAAACTGGGATAAGGGGTGGTATTGCGGGTGATGCTGCACGACTTCGAGGAGTCTCTGAAGCCTCTCAGCAGTCTCTCGCCAGCATCGCAAAACCCGAGACCCGCGAGTCAATCACCTTCGTGGGTTGTACGCAGGAGCAAGGCTCGCCCACTAAATACTCCGTCCCAACTCGGTCCACCGAACTGCGCCAGAGCTCTCGAACCGGTAGTCGCATCTTTCTCCGCGCCTATACGATATTGTTCGCAACATCATCCTTCGACTTGGTGGTCAAATCGATCGAAATCTCGATCGTTCGCCAACTCGTATTGTGTTGCTTCGGTTTTTGACCGTGGACCTCTTTCACTGATCAGCCCTCGCTCATCTCGAGGCTAAAAATAGGAACAGAGTGTATCCGGTGTTCAAATAAGGAAAGATAGCGCATTACATGAGTACCAGGATCGCCATGTACAGTATTTGTGTCATGGCAACAATGAATAAAAACCGCACCCTCCACCCGCGTTGAGCGTGAGTGACCGTCGAGTTGCCAACTTGGGTGTTGGGGTCAGGGAGAACAACGTATCGCAACGAGCGCAACTGCAGCAACCACGACCATGAGTGAAAAGGGATATAACTTTGCGACGCGTAGCTAGACTTACCAGGAAAAATCCTATTGCGCCGAAGAAGTAGAAGAAGACACACCACCAGAGTTTCCGTCCGAGAACCATGGAGGCGAGAAGAACCGCAACCGCTCTGACAACAGCAGGAATACCAGAGTAAGCAATCGTAAATGATTGCCGTTTCTACGATTCCACGTACCCAACGAATTTATAGCCTCCATACGCTGCCAAGTCCACGACCTGCGCCGAGCTTTGAATGTTGAGGGTGTAGCACCCAAGTTTTACGAAAGCCACGTCCATAATGAGGACGGCGAACGCTTTCGATAATCCGACTCCCAGTACCTCGGGGTGGAAGCGGTTGTTCATGCCGGCCACGAGGGCGGTTAAGAGCACGTATGTTACAAGCGCCATGGCTATGCATGATCGAGACACGTAGCAAAACGTCAATGACGGCGACGAACACAATTGATCCACGACACGCACTGGGAATATACAAGTCAGGGCTGTTGATGTCTTCTCGTGGAGGCTGATATCCTTCGCTCTGTCCGCTTGCCTCTGACCGGCGAACTTTTCTTGACCATGGGCGGTGCCTCCAAGGGAAGACCACGATTCGAAGTTTGTTCAGGACGTAAGAGTTGGAGACATTGAATTGGTGCTTCATCATGGAAACAGGTAGGAAGTAACTCCCGAACTAATCCATGAGAGACGCGTGTAAGGTCGGTTAGCCCGTTTCGGCAAAAGTGAGGATGGACAAGTCTTATGACGACTAACGTTCTTTTCGACGTAATCCTGCCCGGCAGCCATAGCGCTCTTCCCAAGCTGCACACCCATCTGCGCCGTAGCATTATCAACGCCAAACGCTGCCAAGTTGGGTATTCCATTGGGGTGTGGCTGTTGTTGCTGTGGTCCATTCCCCCAAGCTTGGAACCCGGCTGGTTGAGGTTGCGGCTGGTGGAATCCTCCCCCGCCGTATTGAGGCTGAGGCTGCTGCATGAATACACCCTGTTGGCCTTGACCGGCTCGCATGGACTGTTGAGCCTGTGGAGACGTAAAGCGCATGTATCCTTGAGCTCCCTCCGGGGCGCCAGGCGTATCTGGAGGCTCAGGAATTTGGTAGTGCGCGTGTGTCGGGATCGGGTGCTGCAGCGGTGGTGGTGAGCGGCCTTGAGGGTAGAATTGGGAGTTCATGAGTTGCGTCTATTACACGAGTTTTTTGAAAGGTTGAAAGAAGAGTTTAGGAGTAGAAACGAGAGATAAGCTGCGGGTTGACGATTGACGACGTGGGCCGGCGCGCGTCAGTCTGGATTGCGAGGGACGTGGTAGATTTGGGTTTGGCTGCGCTTGGTTGGGTTTTTTCGCTGGCACAGCTCTGGTTCCTACTTTTTCCCTGACGTCGCTACCGAAAATGCGCCCCTCATTTAAACTCTCCCTCGTCCTCGGGATAGTGGCTTCGCAAGTGGCTAGCGGGTATCAGTGTCCCAATGAGCCACCAGTTTCCTGCTCAGAAGGTCTCCGCCATGAAACGGAGCTCGGATCCTGCTGCGTTAGCCATCCGGCGGGACTTTTCTCGTACACTCAGACCTGGGATTCAGAACAGGGGAGATGGCTGGCAGGTCATTTACGGCTGTTAAAGTAAGAATTCTAGCTTTTGTCAGCCTTTCTTGTCACGAAGACTGATGAGCGATCCTCTGAATTCAGTTGCGACGGTTCCGAGTTCCGGTGCGAAGTGGATTCCGCACGACAGTACAATGCTAGCACCGTTTCCATCTGGCTAGGACATGCAGGTGATCACACTGATGATGGTCAGCATCGTGTTGCACTGGCAGAGAAAACAGACATTGGTCGATATGTTGCTCAGCAGGTAAGTTTCTGCCGAACACATGCTTCTTCCCGCACCATTGACGTTGAACCACCCCCTGCGATACCGCAGTGGTCAGGAAGCGGTGCCTGCATCTCTACCCTCTCGCCATCATGTACAACTTCCGATTCCCAATTCGGCCTTCGGCTCTTCTACCGCGCCCTGGACTCTCTGTCGTCCGCGCTAGACACTTCGCGATTCTTGGCAACCAAGAGAATATATCCTACTGAAGACGGCTCTTACGACCGCAATCGCCTGCTAGAAGCGCTTTTCGATGGAGCTGAGGGGAAGCATCCTTATGTAAGCCGGATTTCATACTTTTCATCCGGCAGCATTTCGTGTTGACTTCGTTCCCGTCCTTCTCGTAGATCGAATGTGAGGGAGAGGCTCTTAAGCACGTCGAGTACCGGTTCGTTGCTCGTGGACCGTTCCAGGAGCTCTACTTCGAACCGCCTGACCACGTTAGATGGTCCACCCGAGAGTCTCACACCAGCTGTCCATTGAAAGGCATAAGGTTCGGGGATTTTTTGATCTCATGGGAACTCCATGGCTGACAGAAGGATCTCGAATCTTAGATACCTTCCGAAACCTTCCTCCGGGGGAACCAACCGATTCGATGCTTCTTCCTCATCGAAAGTCAAACAGCTTGCTGACAAGCGAACACCAAGCTTGAAGAGTCTCAAGTTTTTCAAACATCGTCATGGACAGAGGATGCCTGATGAGAAGGTTTGGAGGACGTCGGCTGACGGTGCAGGCGCAAACAATGCCTCTCGACACGATGAGTTGTGAAGAAGGGGGTCAGAATATCTTGTGGACTTTCAATCCGAGTAGCTTCCAAGAGTATTTACCTTACTTAATGTATCTTCTAATCCCGCATATAGACTACATAAGCCTTGCTAGACGCTGCCCCCGCTCCCCCGTACTACTGCCTTCGTCCTCGCCTGTTCCCGAATAGCTCGCTCCAGCACTAACCTCGACTCCATCGCAGTCACTAAATTCTATGTAGGAGGTATGGTACTGTAGGAGACCCGGCGTTCGGGCTCTACATTCCCGATATTCTCAACGACCCGTCTTGCGATCAAGATATTGAAGCACGTACCAATATAAGGCGCGGTGAACCAAACACTCCCATTCAGGAGGTTCAAGCAGGTTCTACGTTGTGCCCGACTAAAATGTGGTCGCTCCACCCCGCAGATTGTAAAAGGAGGCTTGAGGTGAGGCGAGGTGTTCGGCTCCGACTGATGTACAATTTCGACATAGCGCCTGTCCTTGACGACGGCTACGAACAGTCCCTCACACTTTATTTGTTAATGTGGTTAAGATTGA
>WSUI01000137.1:3575-28222 GCA_019633595.1 Tulasnella sp. UAMH 9824 | reverse complement strand
CACGAAGGTGTTTCGACCGTCGTTGCTCTTGGACCTACTGCTTGCAGAGCCCCGACCCGGAAAGTCCGCAATATAGATCACCCAACCAGACTCTACGATTGCCACCAAATCACTGCCGTCGGGCGAGATCGCAATGTCGGTGAATCGGCTTGCAGACGCCTATTAATGTTTGGACTGTTAACATTGGCTCTAATCGAACGGTCGAACATGATCGACCCGACTCTTACCCAGTCGACGTCATCATCTGGCTCGAGATCAGTCTATTGGAGCTCCGTCGGCAGAGCAAAGGAAGTAAACAGTCCGATGTTATCCGGGTCGGCGATGCATTTAATGCTCTTCTGCGCGTCGGCTCGATTGATACGCTCGCATAAAAACATTGGTAACTGATCTGTGTGAGGTTGCGGCATGACGAATTGAGGATATGCCCGCAGGAAGACGGGTTCACCCGATTCATCAGAAATTGCTGGAGTCCATTCGTAAGCTGCAATCCGATGGGATGCGGCTACGTAGAGATGATTAGGACCAATGGCGATGTCCACGACGGATCCGATATCTCTGTCTACGCAGAGTCTGGCCAGTCGTTGCAGGGTCGGCAAGTGCCAGATGTCGACCACCGATAAGTCCTTCTTGGGAAGAGATTTCCTTAGAATTGCCAAGTACGGGTGTGTATAGCGGTACCGGCTGAGTAGGGACTGATATTTGATTTGAGCGAATGGCAAGAATACGCCCTGCCGAGGTAGCTGGGCTGTGGTTTGAAGACTGCAGGTAGTCAGAGGAGAAGTCCGTTCATTGGAGGAGCCATCTATGGGAGGATAACCGAATGAGAATGCGGTAGCTGCATCCGATAATCGGGCAAGCTGGTTGTCGGTCGGCCGGGACGGAAGGTACGAGTGCGGGAGGTAGCAGTCCGCCGATCTTCTCCACACATCAATGATGTTACTTCCAAATTCCGAGCATAGTAAGAAGCCTTTCTCGAATTCCATGGGAAGTGGGATCCCTGTCGCTTGCTATGACATCATTCTTAGTACGGCTTTGTCAACATGGTCCACGACACGACTTACGGGCGGTCCCTCTTGGAGCCTCCAGAGTTGTTCTCCTGTTTCTATCGATGAAACCTCTATTTCTCCTGTAACTGTTGAAGTGATAACCGTTCTTTCGACCTCATCGACTTTAAAATCTCCCCTACTCTGAATGTTGCTTGCAGTCAGAAATTTCATCCGCCGGTATACTGGTCGATCTTCGCAGGGAGGGAGCGACAGCCAAGATTGCTCGAATAAGAAGCTGGTCTTGCCTGCGTATAAGTTCAGTCTCGTAAATGGTAGTTCCCTGTCAAAACACGACCACCGCTCACAAAACTGCTTCCAGTCACGAATATCGCGCTGCCATTTGCTTAGACCCAGAGAAGCCACGGCGATCTTGTGAACTGTTTGTGGTCCGCAGGGCGCTGCGGTTTGGGGCAGAAATCGATGCAGCCTGGCGGCAACCAGGTAAATCGCGTTCAAGTTCCCATTGATGAGCTTGTGAAACGCCCGGGACACAGACTCGAGAGTGCAAATGGATTGTATGGGTAGGTGTCCAAGTATCTGGAGTAAGGTTTCAGCTGGAAGAGCATGGATGTGCATCTGAAGGTGGGTCAGATGCAGTTGGGCTAGAGAGAGACGATTGTTGGTCGACTTTCAAAGTCCCGATTGGGGCTGACCGCCTGAAGCGCTGGTACCCGTCCACCGAACAAACAAATAACACAAGGCTGTTCCATACGATATCTTTGCGATCCCCGGAATCGATTATTTACTGAAGGGCGAATGGTTGTTTATCAGGTAGAGATGTCAGGCCTTGGGTAAAGGATGGTCAGATCGACCTCGAGGCGTCCTCAAGGGCCGGCTCAAGGAAATTAACCACTACAGTACATGAACGGTTACATATTGTATTGGCTAGCTCATTCCAGCTAAGCATCTGGGAGCCAGTCTCAGGATTTTCACAACTTCCTTGAGCGAGACGCTCAGGATACTGCCGAAGGCTCTACCTTATCCGATGTATTCGTTACAGAGATCAAGGATTGCTGGATGTTGCCTGCTCGCCGTCGTGTCCATCTTCATTCTCGTGCGCTCTGGAATCGTCTGACTCGACAACAGCACCATCAAAGTCAGCGAAGTCCACGTAAGAAATGCGGCTCTGAGTATCTGCATTCCCACCGCGTTCAGTGACACACTTGGGGAGCAGTCAATTCGAAGAACCCACCGTCGCAAGGAGTGGGGAACCAAACGCTCCCATTTAAAAGTTGCATCCAACTTGAGTGTCCTCCCATACTCACGTTCGGCTGTTTGAAACCGCAAAGTGTAAAAGGAGGTTTGAGGTGAAGTGAGCTGGGTTCCGTGTGACCTGCAGCCCCAAGATAGCGCTTATCCTTGACGACAATCGCGAACATCTCATTGCCCTGTCATTTCGTGCAGAGTTAATTGATATCATAGTGACCATATTATCTCCCAACAAGTCCGCTCTGGACAGCACTTACACCGCGTAACAGCAGCCGGTTCCCGTCGAAAGCAACACTATCAATGGCGTGTGTGAGGCTGGAGAATGTCCTCAACGAGTTATTAGCTCCGATTTCCCTGCCAATCCCAAACGCGAAGACAATCTGGCTGTCTTTGTTATCGGATTTTCCGCTTGTAGAGCCGCGGCTTGAGAAGTTGGGAATGTATACAATACATTTGACCTTAAAGATCGCCACTAAATCCTTCCCATCGGGCGATGTCGCAATCCTGGAGAAATGGGGTCCCATCCACTACGAGCAAAGGTAGTATTTTCAATCGAATATTATCGAACGCTCGACTCCGGGAAGGCAAGCCTTACCAAGAATTCGTATCGGTCTCGCTCCAAGTGCGTTTGCTTCAGGTTGGTAGGCAGACCAAATGGAATGAATTGCACGAAATTCTGGCGACTAGCGGCGTCACCATCGGTTGCTTCCGACCCGCCTTGGTTGATGCGCTCCCATAGAAATGTCGACGGCTGCTCTGCGTCACTCTGCGGCATGACGAACTGGGAGTATGCTGGCAAGAAGACTGGTTCACCAGATTCATCGGACATTGCCGAGGCCCAGTTATAAGCTACAACCCGATACCCCGTGGAAATGTAGAGGCTCGTGGCACCGATAGCCATATCTGTCACGATGCCAATATCTTTGTCGACGCAGAATCTGGCCAAGCGTTGCAATGTCGGAATATGCCAAACGTCGATTGTAGATGAGCCCCTTTTGGGGAAGAAATCTCTGACGAGGGCAAGATGCGGGTGTGTGTAACGACACAGTCTAAATTGTTGGTGGTACGCAATTTGAGCGAACGGCAAGGGCACGCCTCGCCTAGGTAACTGGGCTGCAGCTCGAAGACTGCTAGTCGTCGGGGCCGGAGAAGTTGGAGAGTTAGATGAGCCATCCAGTGGCGGGTATCCATGTGAAAATGCGATGGCTGCATCTGGCGATTGGGCAAGCTGGGCGTCGGTTGGCCGTGAAGGAAGATAGGAGTTTGGGTCGTAGAAGTCAGCGGACCTTCTCCACACATCAATAAACTTCCTCCCTCCTCTCGAAAAGATTAAGAAGCCGCTTCCAGCTTGTAGGAAGCGCGGCTGTGCGGTCTGGTCCTATCAAACCCGAATTGGGAGGCCGGTAAAGCTTTGTGACAATAGTTTCAACGTACCCCGTCGAGCTTCCAGAGGTGTTCTCCGGTTTCTATTGCCACTACCTCTATCTCTCCTGTTTTTGTTGAAAATATGGCCGTTCGTTCGACTTCATCGACTGTGAAATCTCCGTGGCGACGTACCCAGCTGGAGCTCAGAGTCTCCATCCGTTGGTATGTTGGTCGAACTCCACGGTAAGAGAATGACCAAGCTTGCTCCAATAAAAAGCTATTCTTGCCTATGTATAGAGTGCAGTCTCGTAAATCGAGCCTTTGATCAACCTGAAGACATTCCACCCACAGAACTGCTTCCAGTCATCGATGCCGTGCAGCCAGTTCTTCGGGCCCAGGTTAGCCATAGCACACTTGAGGGCATCCTGTGACCCGCACTGCGCTGTATTTTGGGGCGCAAATCGGTGCAGAATCGCTCCACGCTCGTAGATCGCGTTCAGGTTCACTTTGATGAGTTCGTGAAACGTCTGCGATACGTACTCGAGTACGCAAATAGACTGGATGGGTAGATACCCGATTATCTGAAGCAACGTTTCAACAGGAAGTTCGTGAATGTGCATTTGCACTTGGATCTAGGAATATGGTGAGGTGGAGAAGGTTCTTTGCAAACGGGAGATTGCGGTCCGATTTGAATGCCGCATCGTGGGATGACTGGCTGAGGCGCACTATTAATCTTATATCCGCCAAGGACTAACCTTTATTCTGAATGCGTACACTGAGATTATGTAAAGATTACAGGTCGCATTTTTAAGTCGTACATTTCTTTTCATTGGCGGTTGGGTGGCGAATAGTTGGTTCCTAGACAGAAGTGTCGCGACCTTGGGCAGATATGGAGTCGACATCCTCATCGGTTTGACTGCCTTAGTCTAAAGGAGTTAAATACAGTAAGAGCGCTTACCTCTCGTATCATTGCTTCGGACTCTCCTACATATTAGTAATGAGCATAGAGGTGCTGGCTTCCCGGCGGTGGCACGTGCGCGGGTTCGCCGCACCGTGGAACCAAGTCAAACGGCGTTCCTAACCGCACGAGGCGTTTCCCCAGCAATCATCTTCCTTTCCACCCGAGTCCCAATTTTCAGCACTTAGATTGACATCCAACGATGTCATTTCCCAACGGCCCAGCTATGCGGGGAGGAGCCCCTTCTCAAACTCCTGCAGCAACTTCACTTTTCCGTCGATTGGTTTGGGAGGGGACAGTCCCGCTTGAAATCAAGATAGACAGTAAAGAATTACCGGCGGGAAGCGACAGAGGGCTGGAATGCTACTATGTAGGTCGTTGATACTCACACTTAGCTGTTTTTGAGCACTTAAGGCGCTAAACTTGTCCTTCTGTTCTGTCGCGGGCATCAAATAGATCCAAGCGCCTCGAATCTCCTACCTCCCTCTCCTCTTACCAGACATCAAGAAGCATCTCACTGACTTAGTTCTTGACGAAACTAATGCTGGACTATTGAAAGAAGATGATTGGTGGTTTGAGGAGACAGAGCGAGGTGGACTGATGCGGTGGTGAGTTGCTACGCCGCTGCTTCTAGCTTCTTCGGCTGTCCCCACTCAAAGCGCATCTCGTCTGCACTCTTGACGCGTTAGGCACTGGCCGATAGGTCTTCTGTACGATTACAATACCATCTCACAAGGTCTCCACTCCACGGTTCCTCCTCTCGCGGGTAGCTCAACCCCAACACAGCCCTTACGGCTGACTCTCCACCTCGTCTCGCCACCTCTCGACAAGCTCCTTTTAACACCAAGTGCCGAATCATGCAAACTAAGCTACATGGGTCAGCTCAAGGAAGCAGATTTCCTTCGATGGGGCAGCACCAAGCGTGTCACCGGGTTGCGAAAGCAGGACCACGACGGACTTTGGGAGAGTTTGAAGAATCGTATGTGAATTTCGCGCTTTGAATTAGTGCCCAGGGCTCAAAAAAATTGGGTCGTGTATAGATAACTTCGATGACTTCTGGCGCATTGCGTCGAAGATCTTCCCCACAACTACACCGCTGTCTCCGAACGCCTCACCAAACCCAAATGGGGCGAGTACTTTTGCTTCGCCTCCACCCCCGACAGCTTTATCACTCCCACCGAACTCTTCAACACTCTCACCATCTAGGCCGCCATCGACAGACCCGTCAGGTCCACCCGTCGCGGACCGGGACGGAGCGTATACTGTTAGGAGCGTACCAGTCCGAATATATCTGCCCGATGGCCCAGTTTTACAGGACCTAGTTCCTCCGTTGGTTGAAGAGAGTGAGTCGTGCGCAGTCATTTCTCAGGTTTCTTTGCTGACGAACGACCTCGTAGGGGCGCACACCCTCCGCCAGTACCTTAGAACTCATTTACCTCTTCTATTCCCGCCACCGCCATCTCAACCTCAAGCCTACGCTTTGGTACAAGGTGTTGTTTGCCCGGGTGATGCCGAGATGGCATGGATGGGAGCATGTATGGCAGGTGCAGATGGATGGGTCAATGTTTGCATCGGACTCGGAAGACCCCCACGATAGTCAGGTTTTTCGAAGTTGGTGAACTATTCTCGAGGAGCGTCGATATTAGTGATGATACCTATTCTCCTTCGTTTATTCCCTTTTATTCCCTGTGCCCTTCCCATACTTGCTCAGCTTGCAAATTCCTGGTGTCTCATTTATGCCCCAAATCTATCGTTCTATCAAATATCGCCATTCCACTACATTACTCCGTGCGAGATGATCGGGTAGATGACAGAGTAGACTAGAGATACTACAGAGGGTGAGACTATGGGATACCGAGTCTCTGTAATCCAAGTAGAGGTCAATAACCAATCTCTCAAATGTAAGTAGGATCCGATAGCGACGTACCGGTTTGAGCTGTTTGATTAGCAACCACTCCTCTTGGGCGACTTCGGATCTAAAGGAGTCCTAATGGATAGGGCAGGGGTCAGCTATTCTAGGTATAACGACGAAGATAGTTGACAGCGAATCTCGTACCTTCAACACATCGATACTCTGCCGGGTAATCTGGCTGATGACCTCGTCTTTGTCGTCGAAATGCCTTCCAAACATCTTGGCAGACTCGTAAACCGCGTGTTCGATTTTGACGGCGACACCAGCACCAGCTTGGGCCTTTTTGACGATTTCCATTGACTTGTGGTTAATCTCCAGCGAGGTGCTACGGGGTGTCATCATCTTCAGTTTGGTCACTGACGAGCGTCTGCAAACAAAGTCTCACATTTTGCCCAGACGAATAATCTCTTTCTTCCCGGTAGCAGGATCCGTCTTGACGACGCAGAGAGGTGTGCCGATACGCAGAGAACCGTCAATGATGTCTACGCCGAGAATGATAGGGTCACGTTTGGCGAAGCAAGCAATGATCCGGAGTCGACATGGCCAAACGGCTTGTGGGGCAGCATCTCGCCGCTTGGCCTCCATCATTTCGTTGTTGTAGGCAGTGAAGGCATCGAAAAGATGGTAGATAATATCGGCTAAATTGGTTAAAAATGTTAGCGAATAAGGAACTCTAGATGAACCGAAGTCAAGAACAGCACCTCTGAACAACCGAATACCCATCTCCTTCGCCAAGCTTTCCGCTTCCTTGTCGACCTCGACATCGAAGCAAAGGATGACAGCCAACTCCCTTGCTCGCTCCAACATGGTAGCGCAACGCATAACGTCTTTCTTGTGCACCGGGCCGATGTTGATACCCGAAACCGGGATCTTGCTGACTTTCAAGAAATCCAGCAGGGCCTCGAGGGAACCCAAGGTACTCGCCTGGACGCAGACACCTTTGCCCGACTTGTCGATGAAGTTCATCAAGCTCGTAAGATCTGACATGACTTCCTCTCGAAGGTCATCCTCGTCGTCGTCCGGTCCGCAGAGAAGGAGGCGTGAGCCGGCAATGGCCTTTTCCAGGCCGGGTGCGGTGATCTTGACTCCGAGAGCAGCTTTGACTTCTTTATGGTGGACATATGCAGACTAAAATCGACGTCGTAAATACGGTTGACCACAGTCTAGTAAAGTACGCGGTATTTACCTTGATACGCAACTCTCGTAAAGGCTGCGGTGTTAAGAGAGCACGAATATTGGTCACGATTGGCCCATTCAACCCGCAAAGCACGATCTTCTCTCCTTCGCGCAGCACACCATTCGACAACACGACATCGATAGTCGTACCCAAGCCTTCGATGACCTTGACTTCAAGAACCGTGCACTCAACCTCGGATAGGTACATGAGTTTGTCGCTCATCCTCGTCTGAGTGAGGCTGACAAGCAAGTTGATCATGTCCGGAACACCTTCTCCAGTGATAGCCGAGGTTGGAACGAGCGAGACAATTCGGCCGGGTTGGTCATTTTCGTAATAGAGCTTGGCGTTCAAACCTTGCTCGGCGAAGGCAAGGATGGTTTCCCGAGTTCGGGTCTCGAATTCCTTGCGAACAGACGACTTCTGTTTCTTCAGCGAATCTTGGACAGCGTTGTTGGGGATCGCTTCCCAGCCGAACATACGGTCGATCTGGGGGAAATCTCGAAATTCAGTTGTCGTTCCGAAAAGCACCTTTAGCCGTTTCTTACCTTGTTCAGAGCAACGATGAAAGGTGTCTTGCGGTCCCTGAGCAGCCGAAGGGACTCGAGAGTTTGAGGTTCGAGGCCGTGCTGGAAGAGGTCGCATGGTCAGCAATATCGCAACTGGGGCCTTTTGCGATTTTCGACATGGACCTCACCATGATATCAACGACAAGGACAGCAATATTACAAAGCGAACTTCCACGAGACCTAAGATTGGTGAACGACTCGTGTCCCGGGGTGTCGATGATGAGCAAACCTGGAATTTTGAACTCGGGTAGCTTCATCCCGGTCTATGTGCCGCATACGGGGGTCAACTCGGGTCCATTCGTCACAAGGAGCGATAGAATCGGACATACAGTTTCCAAGACTCTGGTCTTTTCCACGATAGCATCTACCGGGAAGTAGGTTGCACCAATCTGCTGAGTGATACCACCCGCTTCGCCTTCCTGGACGTTGGTTTGTCGAATCTATTCGGCGCGAAAGCGAGATCCGGATATTAGCACACGGCTAATAATGCACAATGTGTTATCTTTATCACTTACCTTATCCAGAAGCTTCGTTTTACCAGTATCGACGTGTCCCAAAATACAGCATATAGGGGAACGCAGATCATCCTTCGACCGTGCAGCCATAGCTTCTTCAATCCGCTTAGCCTTCCTCGCAGCGGCTTCGGCTTTCTTCTTCTCAGCTTCCCTCTGAGCGGCTGTTAACTCCTCGTCAGACGACTCTTCGGTCTCTTCCTCAGAGTCGTCCTCATCGGAATCCTCCTCTTCAGACTCTTCTTCGGACTCTTCGGCTGGCGGAGGTGCGGCTTTGGCCTTTCCATTTGCGGGTTGGCCGGGTTTGGATGGAGGTTGAGCGCCTTTGGAAGGAGGGGCAGCTTTTGATGGAGGGGCGGCTTTCGCCGGCGTGCCTTTGGCAGGGGTACCTTTGCTTGCTGGAGCTGGAGCAGCGGCTTTCTTCGGGGGCTCTGGTTTGGCGGGCGCTGGCGTCTCCTCCTCACTACTCGCGTCCCAGTCGTCCTTAACAGCAGGCTGGGCGGGTGTTGCCGGTGTCGCCTCTTCCTCATCGCTATCCTCCCAGCTGTCCTTTGCGGCAGGTTTCTCCGCTGGTGATGGCGAGGCTGGTGCAGGTTCCGGAGCAGGGGGTAAAGTCGCTTCTGTAACGGCGGGACTAGCCGGAGCGGAGTCGCTTGCGACGGTCGAAGGTGCCTTGCCCCCCTTTTGACCTTTTGATTTTGAGCCGTACTTGAACTTGGCTGGAGCGCTAGCGCCCGCTGCGGGTCCCTTATCGCCCTGAGCAGCGACGACGGCGCCGGACGCGATGAGAGCTTGCCTTCGCATCTCCGCCGCAGCGCGCTCCTTCTTCTGCTTCGCCGTCAGGAGGAGACCGTCCTTCTTCAATTGCTCTCTCCGTTGCTGTTAAAAAGGGGCTCAGGATCAGAATCGGGTACTACCCGTAACATTCACTACTTGAGCCCACACCTTTTCGCGCTCTTTCCTCGCGGCTTCCTCCTCTGCCTTCCGCTTCGCTTCCTCCTCTTTCCTCTTTTCCTCCTCTTCGAGTCGTATACGTTCCTCCTCTGCTTTCCGCTCCGCTTCGAGTTGAGCTAGACGCCGAGCTTCCATGGCCTCTTGAAGAGCGGCGATCTTGCCCTTGCCCTTCTTGCCGCCTGCTGCCGCGGCTGGGGCTGGGGCTGGTTCAGCTGGGGTCTCCTCCACACCGGCGGCCTTCATCTTCTTTCTCTGTGCCTTGGACACTAGAGAAAAGAATAAGTACAAATGGATCAAGCGTGTCGAAGTATGGCTGAGAGGGGTGCATACGTTTCGCGCCTCCAGCCTCGGGTTCCGCTGCCGCGGGTTCGGCGGGAGTGGTCACTGAAGGCGAAGCAGCCTCTTTTGACGTGCCTAGTGCAGCTTCGAACTCCTTCTTCTTAGCCTCCGCTTCCAGCCGCTTCTTCTCCTGTTATCGAGACGTGAAAAAGAATGGTTATAAGCGCATGAGTGGTGGTGACCGGAGGGTGCTGGAGGCTTGCCTTCTCTTTCTCCTTCTTCAACCGTTCCTTCTCTTTCTTGCTGAGGACCTTCTTTCCGCCTTCCTCTTCATCATCTTCAGCAGCAGCGGGGGCTGGGAAAGCTGCTGCCTCTTCTGCGGGAGCTGGAGCTGGGGCGGCTTCTTCTGCTGGTGGTGGTTCTAGGTAGAGTTCGGTCAGGACCCTATTCCCGAGCCGCGTTGAAGGGCGGCGTACCGTCCTCATCTTTCTTGCCCTTCCCACCTTTCTTGCCCTTGCCTTTTTTGCCTTTTGCGGGACCAAATTCTATGAGAGCCGGTATTAGTCTCGTTCTATGACAACCGGCCACTTTGCCCACCAATTTCGGCGAGCTCCTCAGCCGTCATCTCCTGGGGAGCGCTCTGAGGAGCTGCCTCCTCCTGAGCAGGCTCTTGCTGGTCGTCGAGTAGCGCATCGTAGTCGTCCCAGCCCTTCTTCTTGTCTTTCTTCTTCTTATCCTTCTTGGTTGTTTTGGACTGCGTTGATTTGATCGCGGACTGGAAGCACGGTCATCAAATTAGCCTTGGATCCTCGCGAGCGCGACCAAAGCCTCCGAGCGCACCATAAGACCGCCAAAGTCTTCCTCTTCTTCCTCAGCGCCTCCGCCTGCAGTGTCTTCGAGACTAAGGCCGGCAAAGCCACTAGCGAAGCCGCCCTTGCGCGACTGGGACATGCCACCTCCGAACGATGTATCTTCGTCATCCTCTGCTGCTGCTGGACCAGCTATTGATGTTGATGGGACTGATTCTCCCATCTTGTCCCTAAGATCCGGATGGAAGGTAATGGTGAGCCCGCGACATCATAGATTGAGCAGCCGGGCGGTCTGCATACCAAATCTCATCATCGTCAAACTTCTTTCCCTTGCCCTTTCCTTTCTTTGGAGGCATTGCTACGTGTCGTTAGATGTCGCTCGTCGAAGTTGCTAGTTGTGGTGTATGGTGGATGTGGTGAGGTGGAGGGTAAAGGATGCAAGCGTAGCGGGGAGGCTATTTAGACCTGAACTGGTGAGGGTGCGATGCTCGTGTGAAATCACCCCTGACTCGCTCTACCTTCTTACTACCACTTAGCGGAACCGAGAATGTCGAGGAAGATCCGTGGTTGGTAACCTCGGTAGAACTGCCGGGAAAGGTTGATGGTTTCGCGTGAGTCGTCGTCTCTTTAGCGCGTACTTCCAAACTCGCATCTGGTGGAATGTTCGCGGCACGCTTGGGGGCATCCCCGGTCACTTGAACCTCAACAAGCGCCTCAACTAGTGCGGGGTGACCTGATCACAATTCGGGGTTATAGCAAGAATTATACCCTTAGATATATAACATTTGTCGCCAACAAAGTTACCTTGACGTCTGGCGCTACCGACAACCGGGCCTGTGGCGTTGGTTGTTCGCGTTTGTCCGCGGGATGTCGCTCATTCCAAGTTTTCGACCAGAACTCCGGCAATGTTCAGAACAGCAATCAGGCTCAATTTTCGCGGACGTGCACCAATACCATCGGCACGACTAGCTTCGACGGCGAGCAAACCATCGCCCCAATCCCAAAACCTTGATGTCGCCCAACAACTCGAAAAGGATGCATCACGGATCCTGAATGTCGTCCGGAGGAGGATAGAGGAGCGGGACAAACTGCTTCGCGAAGACGTGAGCCCGTGATCGTGTATTAATATATGCAATTTCTCAACATTCCGTTCTCGAACAGGCTGATGCGCAAGGTAGCTCGACAGCTCACATCCAACGGGCCAAGACATTGAAGGAATTGGAGCCACTTCACCAAGCCTGGACACGCTGGACTGAAGCCAGAAACGTGAGTTGAGCGAATATAACCCGTTTTTGGCCCACTTTGATGAACGAACCTCAGTCCTTTAGTGAAACAAACACCCTCCTTGACGACCCCGACCCAGACATCCGCGCACTTGCCACAGAAGAACGCGCATCATTGACCGAAGTCCTCTCCGAACACGTCAACACAGTGTTCCCATCACTTTTAGTCCCGCCCTCGACAACTAAGCACTTCTCAGCTCTCATTGAATTGAAGAGCGGAGTCGGAGGAGACGAAGCTGCGTTGTTCGTTGCGGACGTGCTAAAGATGTATACCCGACTGGCGTCAACCAGAGGATTTAGGGTGGAGACAGTCTCGATCAGTCAGCTGGAAGGAAGCAAAGGGAGTGGAGGAGGGATCAAAGAAGCGATTATAGAAGTTCAAGGGGAAGGCGCGTACGACGTGTTCCGGTGGGAGAGTGGAGTGCATCGCGTACAACGAGTTCCTGCGACGGAATCGCAAGGTCGAGTGCACACGAGTACAATCACTGTGATGGTGAGCAGGGTCTTAAGAGTGGAGACTAGTGAAGTGAACTGACGTTTTGCACCTCAGGTCCTTCCAACATCCGATGCGCCGGGAGAGACCGAAACAGACTTCAAAATCGACGAGAAAGAGGTCAAGACTGAAGTCATGCGAGCACGGGGAGCTGGAGGACAGGTAATAACTATAGCCTGATCCGTGATGCGACCAACCTATACTGACGTTCGACATAGCATGTCAACAAAACAGAGTCTGCCGTTCGTTTAACGCACATCCCGACTGGTATCACCGTTTCGATGCAAGACAGCCGAAGCCAACACTCGGTATGAACATCAAATTGACGACCATCCTGCCGATTCTGCACTCTAAATTTTCCGTTTCATGTGCCTTCACAGAACCGAGCCAAGGCGTGGCAAATCCTCCGCGCTCGCTTGTTAGACCGCAGAATTCAAGAAGAGCAAGCGGAAAAACGAGATAACCGCCGAAGCATAATCAAGGGCGCCGATCGCAGTGAGAAGATTCGAACGTACAATTTCCCCCAGGTAGAACACCGTGCTTCTAGCCTTTAAATCGGGATGGGGTAGCTAACCCAAATCCTCTTCAAAAGAACCGCGTGACGGACCACCGAATAGGCCTCACAATCACCAACTTGGACAGTGTTATGGAAGGCGAAGAACTACAGTACGTGATCGATGAGCTTCAGAAGGACCATGAGGAGTCGGTGATGGCGGAGCTGCTTAACGAGTAGACTAGACTTTGAGGGCATCCAATTCGTTAGGACTTGCTCTAATCTTCCTTTATATAACCCCTTAAATTATCCGTTCTGGGATTAACCCATCGTCCACGTCAAAAGCAGGAACAGGCCTGTTCAAAGGTGCGTCGTCAGGCGCGGAGCTAAGACATTCAATTTAGGACCTAGATTTTTGCCTTCAACTATCAACTCTGACTGACTGCCTACTCCCTGCATCCTGGCCAATGCTTTTCGGAGACTTGTATCCGGCAACCCCAATCGAGCAAGTCGTCCGCCCCCCCCCTTCCCCACCCTTTTGGAACTGAGTTCAGAATGTCGGAGTCTATGGTTTTAACAGTCATCCCCCTTCACCCAATGGCCCCATCACCTCCGCGAAAAGCGACGGGCACGGTCCCCAATCAACTCGCCGCACCCGTTTTGTGACATGCCATAGGGTATTGGATTCGACAAGAAAGTAATGAAAGTCCAAGCAAATCAATCATCCCAAAGCCCAAGGAACAATGCGCCTTCAAACTGGAAAATCATATGCCAACATGCGGAGTTTCCAGAACCGCTTGGGGCACGGTCAACTGTCAGATTACCTCTACCGCGCCGCCGGGCAGCTCGCTTCATAGTTACAGGAGTATGATAGATACGAATTGCTCTTCATTATAGATAGCCTACGAGATAACGTAGCTAGACTCGATAAGATAATGCCCGGAAAGTGACGATTCTCGGATGCCGAGTACCAACCCCGATGCGGATCATGAATCCATCCCAGCCGCGCAGGCTGATGCGGCGGAGGTCATTCCTGCCATGAACCCTATATATAATCGGATTATTCGTATGGGTGAACCACTTGGTCCCCAAGAGCGGAAGGCTCTTTTGCCACTGCCGTTGATGTCGTCAGACCAAACGGCTCGAGCTGGTGGTCGGTGTTAACGAGCAAACAGGTCGTGGATTGCTGTCAGTGACAGCCGCTATGGCATGCAGCCATCATATGTACATTACTATTGTATTTAATCCAACATTGTAGACTGAACCAAAGTTTGGTATATGACCACTGTGTTCTTTCCTTCCATGTCTCACACTGGTAAACCATGGGTGGATGGGCCGGGAGCACCTGAGCTACTCCAACGTCCACCCGAAGGCGACTGCTCTGCGGCCGGAAACAATGAATTTCGGACGCATTCATAACAATTGATTAGAGCAGAAACGTGCGTATGCTATGAACAAGGGGGTTTTTTATGTACGATATGATGGCTGCGTGCTATCGCGACCGTCGTCCACAGTGATCGACGACCTGTTTGCTCGTCGACACGGTACCGACCACCAGCTCGAGCCGTTTGGTCTGACGACATCAACGGCAGTGGCAAAAGAGCCTTCCGCCCTTGGGGACCAAGTGGTTCACCCATACAAATAACCCGATTATATATAGGGTTCATGGCAGCAATGACCTCCGCCGCATCAGCCTGCGCGGCTGGGATGGATTCATGATCCACATCGGGGTTGGTACCCGGCATCCGGAAATAGCACTTTCCAGGAATTATCGTAGCGACTCTAGCTACGTTATCTCGTAGGCTATCTATAACGAAGAGCTATTCGTATCTACTATACTCCTCCAAGTCTGAAGCGTACTGTCCGGTGTCGTAGTAGAGGTAATTAGCGGTTCTGAAGGCTCCGCGTTGGTGTAATACGACGTTCGAGTTTGAGAGGTATTCATTCCGAGGCTTTTGCAGTATCTTGATTTTATCTGGCTTTCGCCATCCCCTCCCGCATGCTGCAGAACATTAGCGGCGATGAAACCTATCCTCGTAGGACTAGACTTTCTGATGGGTCGAGAAGTTGAGTCGGGGTTTGGTTCATGGCTGTTGGCCAAGGGAGGGAGCAACCGAGCGCCAGGGAAACAGAATCACGAAGACTCTGCTCAGTCTAAATAACCATGGCGGAATTGTGTTGCGGTCCGGAAATTCCGAGGGACGCGTATGCCCTTCCATTTTAGGCCCCGACCCTCATCGTTCGGGACCGTCAGCGGAGGGTTAGAGCGTAAGTACCTCATTGCCTCGTCGATGTTCCCAGGGTTCAATTTGAGGATCTTCAAGCCTCGATGCCCCTTTTGGACCCCTGAAACGGCTCCCGTGGCCCCTTTACAACGCGTGCATCACCAGCAAATTCGCCTCTTACTTGGCATCCAACCAGCCGTCAACCACCGCTATCGAAATACCCCGCCTCCGCCTCAACTTCCATGCCTAAGCCTAACCAGAGATCTGCGCCTGGTGAAAGGTCAAAGTTGTCCAGCAAACTGTAAGTGAAATCTTCTCACTCGAGTGCGAAGCCTTCTTTGATACCTTGATGCGGAATAGAAAGCTGCTTTGGACCAGAAGAAAAGCTGATGTCGTCAAGGAGGAACATGTGAACCCCTCGAACATCGCTGCCGCCGCCACCTCCAACAAAGCTGATACCGCCGTCATCCCCGTCCACGGCAGCGCCTCGACCAACGACATCGTTGACAAGGCAGCCCTTCGGCAAGCCAGCCACTCCACCCACGGGAAAGTCTACAGGGAAGTCGCTACCAATTTCAGCAGCACCGTCTTCAACAAAATTGATTGCAATAGGCCTACCAACGTCACTAGCCCTGCCGTTGTTGAGGATATTGTGATTGAAGACGGAAATCACTATGCCGATGTCGATATTCCTCGCTCGGTAGGCTCCAATCGAGTGGTTTCCTCAAGGAGATTCAAGCCGAGCATTAAATTGGTACATCCGCGCGAGCTCTGAGCATTGAATCTTTGACGCTTTATATTGAGAAATTTTGCTTGTAGATGGCCAGAATGGAGAAGCTGGTACGCAAGAGAATTGATCCCTCCTCGATCACGTTCCCGGAAGGCGCCCGCCAGTTCCACGGTGGGCACGCAACAGTCTCAGAAGCCCGCTTGAAAGCTCAAGAGATGGGGAAACAGGGAGCGACTAGAGAAGAGGTAATTGCTATCGAATTCTTCTCGCTTCATGCCCATTCATGAAGTACGATCCTACAGGAGGTGGCGGTCAAGAAAATGAGGCTAGCCGATGATACGAATCTCGAACGAGCACTGGGGGTAAGTATTCCTCGTTAATCGCGCCGAAATTGTGTAAAGCGCTCAAGTTCATCTAGCTGGCAATCAGGGAAGCCGAACTCCTAGCGGAGCTGTATTACCCGAACATCGTCAAATTCAGCGGATTCGTTGAAGACGTATCCAACAACGTACTTTGGCTTGTCTTCCCCTGGGCACATAATGGCAATTTGAAGGACTTCATATCCTTAATGAATTGGGAAATTCCCGAGAGAATCTCGCTGGTACGGTGGCTGGGAGTTCTCCAAGCTCAAATTTCTCAAACATCATATTTCAGATTAATGATGTAGCACAGGGATTGGAATACCTCCATAGTCGAAAACCACCTATATGCCACGGTGACCTTAAATCGGTATGTTATGTTAGTCGAATATCACGCATTTGAGAAACTCAATTCTAAATAACGCAGCCTAACGTGTTGGTTGACCGGTATCGCCGTGCGGCAATTACAGACTTTGGCTCCGCTCGTCGTCTTTCACAGGGTGATTCCAAGAGGCCGATGGAGTTGGTTGAAAGTGAAGCTCGCGATCGAGCGGTACAGCCACTTACCACAACCTTCTGTGCCTCCACCAATACTATAACCCTGACGGGCAATAAATATACCCTTCGTTGGGCTGCTCCAGAGCTGCTGAATGATGATCAGCTTAGCCTTTGGAGTGATATCTGGGCATTGGGTTGGATAGCTTACGAGGTGACGCCGCTTAATCAAATATGATTGGCAGTCAAAACTCACAAATGAGCTCTAATATAGGTTATGACCAACTCCATTCCTTTCCACGATGCATCATCGGACGTCATCGTTGTCGAAAATGTTCTTGGGGGAAAGCTGCCCTCGCTCGCGGATAAGGACCATCTATCGGTCATCCACGAGCTTTGCTGGCTTATGACAATGTGTTGGAAATCTAATCCGACCGAAAGGCCGACGGCTGATCATTGTCTCAAGTCCATCAAAAGGATGGTGAGACAAGCCGACTGTAGGGCTTGAAAGAATGCTGACGTGTTCTTGAAAAGCCGAAATTCGTTCCGGACTTTGATTCACAGAAACCGAGGGACAGAGCCCTTTCGGCTGCCCGTCTGATCGATTTGGGATATATGTACCGATCCCGGGGTGAATATGCAAAGGCATTCGAATCCTTTGGTAAGGCCCTTGAAGAATCGAGAAGGCACGCCCAACAACGAGAACTAGTTTCAAGCCTGCGTAATATCGCTCAGCTCCATCGGTTTCGAAATGAATATAACGAGGCAGTCGTATTCTACAGCGAGTTGTGGGAAGCTCATGCTGAAAGCATGGTGTCTAACCCAGAAGACGTAGCCGACGATCTACTCGAGCTTGCTCAAATTCGAAAAGAGAGCTGCAAAGCTTTTGAGTTGGATTCCGAGCATCGAGAAACGGAGGCAGAAAACCGCACAGCCAAGGCCCTATGCAAGGTGGCTCGACAACGCCAGCTTCAAACTCAGTACAACAAGGCGATCGGGCTCTACTCCGGGGCTTTGGAAATCTGGACCCACCTTGGCGACAGAAAAGGCAGGGCGTCAGCTCTATCGGGTCTTGCCGCGGTGCATCTGATTGAAGGCCATTACGACAAAAGCATTCAGCTCTACTCCGAGGCCCTAGAAACCTGGACCGACCTCACTGACAGGAAAGATAGAACCTCAGCTCTGGGGGGTCTCGCTGAAGTGTACCGACTGCAAGGCCAGTATGACAAAGCCATCCCGCTCTACTCTGAGGCCTTGGAAATCTCGACCGATCTCGGTGACAACAAAGACAGAACCTCAGTTCTGTATGGTCTTGCTGAGGTGCATCGGCTTCAGGGCCGATATCACAAAGCGATCCCGCTCTACTCCGAAGCCTTGGAGATTTGTACCCGTTTCGGCGATCATAAAGGCAGAGCTGACGCTCTGTGGGGTCTTGCTACGGCGCATCGGATTCGAGGCCAGTACGATGAAGCCATCCGGCACTACTCCGAGGCCTTGAAAATCTGAACCGGCCTCGCCTACAAGGAGGATCGAGCCTCAGTGAAATGGGGTCTCGCTAAATTGGACCGATTTCAAGGCCAGTACGAAAAGCCATCCCGCTCTACTCCGAACCCTTGGAGATCTGGACCGGCCTCGGTGACAGGGAGGGTCAAAAATGTGCTCTGTGGGGTTGGTTCAGGTGCATGGGCTTTAAGGTCAGCACGACGAATCCATCTCGCTCGACGCTAGGCCTGCTCAAATACGATTCAATATTTTTGAAGGTGTAGTTCATTTAATCGACCCCAAATAATATCCAGGACCTCATAATATATTTGTATTATACATTACAATATATTGTGAAGAAATATTTGTGCTCCCCACTCCTTCCTTGAGGTCAGGGACACAATCCCGTCACCAAGGCGCTCCGGTAGCCTTCCTACATGGAATATCCTTCCAGTAGTCTCAATCAGTTGAGCACACAATGCCAAACTATAGTGTCGTCAAAAGGCGATGGTTGGGTGTTAAGGCCCAGAGCTTGAAAGTTGAGTTGGTGAGGCACTCTGTCGGACATCTTCGGGCATCACCCACATTGCGTGCCTATGTTATCACCCGCGTATCCTGATAGTGGAAGCTTGTTTCAGTGTCGCAAGCATGGGATATATGAGGATAGCCTGAGGAGCCGCTTGTTTGGGACGTCGCGGCAGAGTGACAGAGAATGGCTTGCTCGGTACGGCCATAGGTGATTTTTGGATGGTGCAAAAACGGTGTCTTCTGCAGAATGGTTGGTCAGCTGCCATCAAGGGGCCTGCTCTGGGGCACCTCAGAATCGAGAGTTGGCAGCTTGCTCCTCTACACCTCATTCCGTAGTACCGAGCAAGAATTACCTGACGATATTGTAACGTAACGGTAATTAATCGTAATACGCCAAAGAATCAGAATGTTCCACTGGGTGTATTTAATCATATTTAATGCCCTGTAACGTTATTTACTCGTATCCATGAACAGGTCTATTCTCCGCCCCGGCCTTTGACATCCGGATCGATCTGGACAACAACAAAGGCAGGGCGCCAGCTCTGTTGGGTCTTGCTGAAGTAGATCGACTTCAGGGTCAGTACAATGAAGCCACCTCACTCTACTCCGAGGCCCTTGAAATCTGGACCGAACTCACTGACAGGAAAGATAAAACGTCAGTCCTGTGGGGTCTCGCTGAAGTGTACCGACCTTAAGGCCAGTACGACCCCACCCTACTCAGAGGCCTTGGAAAGCTGGACCGACGTCGGCGACAATGGTAGTGACGATAGCACACGATTAGACCTTGCAGATACGGGTCGTGAGCAGGATTTTTGGGAGGGTGCCGTGTTCTTTCTCACTAAGGCTCTCGAATTTTCAAACAACTCGGCAATAACCATGAGATGACTGTAGCGGCCGCTCTCAAGGACGCCGATCAAATGCTCCAGCTGCAGAAGGTCACAAGAGATTATATGAAGTCATTTAAATCAGTCAAGTCCTGACACTGGTATGACATTTTAATTGATCTCCTTGCCAGGTTCAACTCTTTATGCCATCTCTCTGTAATGTTTTCTCTAATGATTGGCTCCAAATTTATGGGCATGGCTTTTCGTTTGTCTCCCGTATTGATCTTGTACGTTTATTGATTATCTGCGAGCTGGGCGGGGATGATGCTCCATTGTAAGCGACGGATAACCACGTCTTAACAAGCTTGGCGAAGTCTCGAGCCTGTTTCTCTTGGTGCCACCCTGCACTCAAACACACGCCGAAAAGATGTTCAGAAGCCAAGGATCCGCAACAACCGCTTAAGTTCAGAGTCAGAGGCAGAGGAATAATTATCGTACAAGTCGACTGAGTGGTCGTTGAAACGGTTCCAAAGCACCCTACAGACAAAACCCTCTCCATTTGAAACACCGTTGCATTTGAGCTCTCTCCCGCTTACAGCTTTCGAGACAACAGCTCTCCTCATCTCAAAGCCGTGCTGCAGCATTAACTTCATTACCATATCCTTCATCCGAAACCCTAAACACGACCAGTCTACAACACGCTCGGAAATGAAGATGCCTCCGCAATGAAGTCCTTGGAGCGGGCCCGCATTACATAACTTTATCACTAGTATAGTCGGACTGGAGCTCGCTACACGTGAGGCTTCAGGGGTGGTGCTTCAACCCAGGGGAGCGTGTGCTGAAGGAACTCGCACGTCGCTTCACCGCTCACTTCACGCTTCGCATTTCCCGCTTCACCACCCCACTGCTGTTTGTTCATGAGATGTTACTAGTGGGATTAGAGAAAAAGTTCGTCCATTCCATTTCACTCGTGCACAATACCATCCACATCAGACCTAAACCCAAACCGGCATCTGAGCCGGCTCAATAAGTGGCACGGAGGTGAAAGAAGAGCTGAGGTTGAGCTGAGGAAGGCTTTTCACAGTAGATATACAATTGTACAAGGAGATACAACTAGAGAAATACTTGAGAGATTGTGTGGGGCAAGGGGCGAAGCATACGGTGAAGTGGGTGTGGTCAGAGCAAAGTGGCTTCTGGGTGAGGAGGGGCCTGAGGGATGACGCCATCACAAACCTGTTACTCGACAAGGGCCACTTCCGGGCCACTTATCCTCGTCGTTTCCCGTAACAGTCAAAGTCGTTACGCTCCTGTGCGATCAAATTCTTGGTAGAACTGAAAATGTCTATTCGGTGACAGCGGGAGGTAGTGCCGCCACGGAGCGAAGCGAAGGAGATGGAAGTGGCCACTTTGACGAGCTCCGATCTTCTGAAGTGGATCGAAGTGGAGTGGCAAGGTCCTACACCACAGTCCGACTACAGTGAGAAATGGGTCCATAGGAGACGTATCAGATATGGGAAACAAACAGCCCAGTCAGCAGGGCAGGTTCAGAACGCTCTGGAAAATCATGTCGAATAATTAAGGGTGGTCCATCCGGCGTATGATCGGAACAGCCTTCCTGCGGAAGTCCAGGTAACTTCGACGCCTCCCTTCCCTGGGCTTCGAATGGTTGAGGTTGGTCGAAGTTGACCGCGTGTGTAGGCAGATTTTGATCCACTTCGAACTCCGCGACAACACTTACATCCAAGTCCTTGGCATGACCGACGTTCCCAGGGTTCAAATTGAAAGGTCTTCGTACCTCCATGCCTCTCCACTCCCTTCCTCTCGAAGTACTGCTCAAGATATTCTCATACTTGCCAATCCAAGCACTTTCCTCTATTGAAGCTTCATCAGAATCCCTCCACGACGTCGTACGGACAAACCAAAACGTTGTCTACCGGGCTGCAGCACAGCTCCACGGTTTTGCGGACGACGATCTGCCACATGAGGGCACTGTGAATGAATCTAGTGGCTGCAAATACCTTGATCAAGCTCTGAGACGGCCTTGCCTATCTGACTGGTTCAAGGGTGTCAGTGGCTGGAAAGAGTATTGTGAGTCCGACCTTTGCTCAGCCCAACACGAAAGCTCGGGAGGCACTGATGACCACCATATCCAGGCAAAAAGTACTTTTTTCTTGAGCGAGCATGGCGAGGTGCTTTCCCCGGTCCTCAACCGGATCAAGTCCCTTTGAAAAACATGCCCCGGACCATGCTGCGGCCGGTTTTAGAATTCAAGGTGGACGAAGTTGAACGGACGATCGTTGCGGCAACATTCCGAGGGAAGCTTCTCGTCACGAGCATTGATACTGAAGAATGTCTCTGGTCTCTTCCGACGGTAGGAGCCTCCCTATACTTTTCAACTGCTGCGAGTCCCCTCAAATCTTACTAATCACGTGGTTTCTTCCCTTCTTATTTCCTTGTTTTCCTTGTTCATTAAAAGGGATACGCCTCACAGACAGTATCTGGAAGTCTTGAGTTCAGTAACGGTTTCATCATCGTCGGTCGTCAAAACATGGCTGTAATCGATATTTGGCGGAGGTCTGTCGATTGTTTTAACCCTTCAACATATCTATCATGTTCGCCTTCGCCTCAACAAATCGAAATATCTCCCGAGCCTGTCCCTCTATGCCAACCAAGTTACCCACCCCTGGATCGGAGCACGAGTCAGCCCTTTCCCAACAATCTGATCGGACATGATCCCAGTATAAGGGAGGGAGTACCTCGGCGGGGTGCGTATCTCCCTTTCATGCACCTCGAGTATGAGCCTGGGAGTCATATGCTCGCGGTCCGCCATCCATATTTGGCCATTCTGCTCGTTCTCGGAGACGAATTCCACGATATATACCGAGTAGAGATCTGGCACATCCCATCTTCAACACGCAAATGCGTCCTACAGCTCGAACCACCACCATGGTTGGGAAGTACATACCCAAGTTTGCCTTCGAGTCAACGCCCCGTTGACGTTGACGTGGACGAGGCGCACGTATACGTATGCTGGGAATCATGCATAGAGGCGTACAAGTTGGGCACTACAGGAACTTCGGACAGCGTTGCGGACGGGCTACATGTCGATCCTAGCTGGAGATTCAGCATCATGGATCTTCATGGAGGGAAAATCCCGTCTTTTACCTGTCAGAAACCGGGGAACTCCGAAGGTGCCTCGGAACCATGGCCAACGGAGCGTATACAAATAACCCCACTCCAGGTCAAAGCCTACGATCCAGTTCAGAGTGATGAAAGAAAAAATCATACGGCCATCCGTCGCGCATTAGTGAGCATAGCTATTCCAGTGATTGCTTAGAGACAATGCTAACAATTACGACCTCAGTTACTACGAGATTCCTTCCGCGAGTTCAAAGTGTGCTCCGGAGGAACGGGTGTCGTGGCCATCACTAACCAAGATTGGGTAGTGTACCATCCCTTCCCGATTTCGGTCCAAAATATAGAATCACCTTACCGCCCCTTTCGACTTCTCATCACGAATCCAATTAGCTTGGCCTTCGAGCCGGTCATGAGCTCGTATCCTTGTTTGGCTTGTGACGGGACACGACTCCTTGTTAACACGGTAAGCCTCAAACCGCTGACTCCCCGCATTGCTTGACCGTACAACTTTCCTCCTAAAGCGGGCCGGTGTATGCTGTATCCTTTTGGTCGATCGACTCCATCCGGCGGGAGCGTCGCGGGAGTCTTTGCTGGCCAAACGAATCTATTATTACCACCCGGCAACCACTTTGGCGGCTCTGCAACTGCTTGGGACAGGTTTTTGGTTTGTCCAGACGACCTTTACCGGTGAGGGTTTTGACGTTCTAGGGATGCCAATGGAGCCCATCACTTACGCCGCGTCCCCAATGCACAAACTTGTAAAGGTTTTGGGAGCCAGATGTGTTTCTCGTATGCAGACTTTGCGGACTTCGAGCCGATAGCTTTGCCGGCGCCTCCACACCTCATATCTCATTCATAATTCCTGTCTCGAGCCTGGCGTGCAAAGCAGCCCCTATTGTATTCTGGACAGCCAAACGCTTCGATTCGTCGGTTGTTTGGGGGGTTCTCTGCTGCGCCAGAAGGGTGTTACGGTGTGAGCGGAGAAGCGCGCGGCCGCCTGAATGTCGATATGGAGGAAGAGACATGTTGTCAGATCTGAAAATTGTCAGCGCGATCCGGAGGATGGGAAAGGGAATTCTATATTTAGTATGGCAAACTCCGGAAATACTTAACCTTAGGCGCCGGCCGGGTGCGTCGCAGGGTCGAGGATCGATGATGACACAAATCCGATTACGCTATCAGCGGTATGTAAGATACACAAGGTTCGTTTAACTGAAAACAACAGTAGTAAGAGAAATGGTTCGAGGTTAAGTATAGAAATCGTCAGTTGGGGGGAGGGGGGGATGTACAATAAATCTAGGGATCGGCAGAAGATAAGCGTGGGGCGTGGCAGGGGCGTGATGATCGACATGTGGTGCGCGTTATTTGCGAGACGCGGTGGCTTGACGCAAGATGAACGTTAGCGCCTCGGTTTCATTTCCCTCGTCCCCCAAGACATAGTACTTGGTTCTTGTGTACATGAAATGCAGCTGAGCGGGGAGGTAGTAGTACACGCTCCAGGCGAAAAAGACGGCCAGCAAGGCGAACACAGTACCTGCGGGGAAACAGCGAGCGTCAATCCACCGCCAGGCCGCCGATCGAATCGTCTCCCATGGCTGACAAATCGAAAGGAGTCAGTGGAGGAGGATGTTACTCACAGACGAGGAGTTTCTCCCATGGCTCCAAGACGATCAAGATGAATGTCGACTCGACCCAAAGCCGTTTCCTCCAAATCCACTGTTGCAACCATCCAGCGGGCGCACGGTTGGGAATGTCCCCCCAATGAGGTGGGTTTGTTCGTAGAGGTTTCGTTGAGTATGAAGAGTCCCAG